>JAJLWW010000139.1:28145-62640 GCA_030570935.1 Geotrichum klebahnii
TGTTGCTGTTGCTGTTGCTGTTGCTGTTGCTGTTGCTGTTGCTGTTGCTGTTGCTGTTGCTGTTGCTGTTGCTGTTGCTGTTGCTGTTGCTGTTGCTGTTGCTGTTGCTGTTGCTGTTGTTGTTGCTGCTGCTGTGGATGTAAATGCTTTGGAGGCATAGCTGGTAGCGGCGGAGACGGAGATGCATGAAGGTGAGGAGGTTTAGTGGGAAGTGGAGGGGCACCAGGGATAGTTGGTGGGTGTGTTAGTGCAGACGAGTGGTGGTGGTGTTGATGGAGTGGTGGTGGAGTAGGAGCGTGAGAGTGTGAAGCCAAATTTGGTTGAGATGAAGAAGGCTTACGGTTGCTAATACTAATGCTACTGACACTACTAGGGGTACTGTTATTGTTGCTGGTGTAAAAATTGACGTTGTAAGGGTGATTAGGATGCATTTGCGGTGGTGGAGGGGGTGATGGTTTCGGACCTAACATATAGTGTGGAGGTTTTACTGGAGCCTTGGTAGTGGCATTAGTAGTAGCAGTAGTAGTTGTAGCAGTACCTGCCGGAGCCGTAGCCGATGCAGAAAATGCCATAGAAGGATATGGCGCTGGAGGGCCACGCGGGATGAATGGACCGTTATGTGATGGCTTCTCTGGGTGTTGCTGAAGTTGTTGAGGGGCTGTGGAAGATTTAGCTAGAGTTGCGTGAGATCGAGATGGTGAAGGTGCAGGCGAACTTTTAGGTACTGAAAAGTTCGAGCTTTGCAATTGGTATGAGTGCTGTGGGTGAATGTGTGATGGTTGAGCAGAGTTTTGTAATGAGGCAGCTGAGGGATTACGGGGACTGAATTTTATCGCGGCAGCAGATGAGGTTTCCGAAGAATCACGGAGTGGGGATGTTTTCGGTTTTGGTGATGCCGGAGCAGACGCAGTTGAAGCAGTTGATGGCGACGAAAAAGGCTGGGGAGTAGGAGGTGAAACCTGGTTAGCTTTAGCTGGAGAGACAGGCTGAGGGGGCGGTTTGGGGATATTTGGAGGATTGCCGCGGGGTGCAGGAGAAAAGGTCGGTAGAAACGCTGCAGATGACGAAGACGATGATGAAGGAGAGGAAGTAGTCTGCTGACGTGAAGAGTGCGGAACAATTGTAGAAGACGAAGAGGAGGACGAGGAATATGCAAGAGAGGTGGCAGAATGGCTAGAGTGCGGTTGCTGGTATGGATGCTGAGGTTTAGCAACTACAGGCACATTGAGAATAGTGGTTGTGTGATGTAGAGGAGAAGGAGTTGGAGCGTGCTTATAATTTGCAGATAGTGATGACAATGAAGTGAAGGACGCTGACTGAGAAATTCCAGGGGAAGGTGTTGAGGATGGTTTTGTGAGTGGAGGAAGGGGGAGGTCCTTTTTGGGGTTTTTTGGAGCGGTTGTAGAGGGCTGTTTAAAACTGGTCAAGGAGCTTAAAGCTGGAGAACTGGGCAGTGACTTGTTCATTTGCGCTGCTGTTTGCTTTTTCTTTTCCAAAATCAGAGCTTGCAGATAGTCATGGACTTGGTAAGTGAGAGAATAATGGAGTGGAGTAAAGCCTAAAGCATTTGGAGAGGTAGTATCAGCATTTCTGTCAACCAGTGTACGAATTGCTTTGACATGGCCATAGGCTGCTGCGATGTGAATTGGTCTATTTCCCGAGGGACCTGGAACGTTTACATCAGCACCAAAATCCAGGAGAAGAGTGATACAAGGCTGATGACCACATTTAGATGCGACCATTAACGGAGTTTCCAGATCCAAGTTTCGCCAGTCTAGGCATTTCCTAATGTGCTGGGCAAGATAGTGAACAGTCTGTTCTTTATTTTGCTGTGCTGCCAGATGGAGTGGGGTATTACGATTGAAATCTAGGGATATTTCGTCACGATCATGGCCTTGTTTGACTAGAAAGACGCAGATGAGGTAGTGGCCGTGGTAGCCAGCGTAGTGCAGGGAAGTCCAGCCGTTTTCAGGATTTGCATTTTCGAGGAGATCAGGGTATCTGAGGATTATGCGCGTGACTACAGAAAGGTTATCATTGACAATTGCCCAGCGAAGGCGAATTGCCGGGTCAATCATTGTGATAGAAAGAGAGAAAGGGAGAAAGAGAGGGGGAGAGGGGATGGCGTTGAGAGAAGTTTGAATTGGCAGGAGATGAATGTGAAGGGTGAAATTATTTGAGGTAGGTGTTATGGACTGGCATTGCTGGTAGCATTTGTCAGCATGACTAAATATTATGTTAAGATGATTAATTGTGACTAAGGAATCACAAATGATAACAAATTGTTACTCATCATTTATAAGCGTAAATTGCTTTTTGAAATCTCGCGTAGTAGTGGCTGGCAGACATTTGCAGTTCGTCTCGTACTGCTTGAGACTCTCTAAATTAACTCACTGAACTCCGTTTACGATGCAAAGACCCTTGCCCGTACCCTAACTCTAAATATAGTTTAGTGTACCGTATTAAGTAATTTTTAAAAATAGAATTCTACGTAATGTTATGTAAGTCATTAGCTAATGACATGCCAAGTGAATGACGTCCACTCTGAACTGAGCAATCAAAGTATGTTGCTGACTAATACGCATAGACCGTGTTAAATAGTGTTAAATTGTGCTAAACTCTGTTAAATTGTGTTAAATATTACTAAATCTTATTAAATTACGCTGTAAATTATGTTTAACAATATTAAGTTATGTTAATTTATACTAAATCATGCTAAATTATGTTAAATTACGCACTAAATATCTCAAACTGAACTTTCTTTGACCCTGATGCTGCTCAGAACTCGCCCTAGCCCAAAGTCCTAACCCTCTACCCATAACACCACTACACGCAACAACGACAATGTCGTCTAAGCCTTTTTTCCCTCGTTGAAAGAAATTTTTAACCTCACAAACATCCACTCGCCGGCGCATAAAAATTTCAAAAACTCAAATTTTTTTTATTTTTTTTATTTTTTTATTTATTTTTTATTTATTTTTAATTTTTCCCTTCTCTTCTTCTCCTTGCAACCAACCACCACCATCAACACCGTCGACACCATCAACCACCCTCTTCTCCCTTTTCTCCCTCCCTCTCTCTCTCACCTTTCAACACCCCTCCACCTCTCAATCTCCATCTCTCAACCTATAACTCTCGTTAATTATGTTACACCACCCTCTCTTAAAATGCCTGGCAGGCTTATGTCTCTTACTATCGCTCTCTCAATCAGTGGCAGCTGAACGTGTCATCCTCGCTTCGTCGCTATTCACCTGTATGGATCACTCTCTTCTATCGGCTGACCACTTTAACGTAGCATTCACTCCCGAAAACCGTACCATCTCATACGACGTATCAGTCACTTCGGAAGTAAAAGGCTACGTCTCAGCAGATATTGAAGTATACGCCTATGGAATCAAAATTATCACCGAAACCATTAACCCTTGCGACTCTTCTATTAACATCGGCTCTCTTTGCCCTCTCATTGCCGGTGCAATCGATATCCAATCTAGCTCTCAAATCTCAGCATCTATCATCGATTCAATTCCTGGTGTTGCTTTCACTGTGCCTAACATTGATGCTACCGTCATTGTTCGCATTAAAGATAACAACTCGACTCTCCTCGCCTGTATCGAAGCTGACCTTACTAATACTAAAACTGTAGAACACGTTGCTGTTAAATGGGTCACTGCAGTCATCTCAGGATTCGGTCTTGTCACTTCTGCTGTTATCGCAACCCTTGGTTTCTCTCTCTCTTCTGCCCATGTCGCTGCAAATGCAGTCTCTCTTTTCTCCTACTTCCAATCGGTAGTCATCATTACAATGTGTGCCGTTGATCGTCTGCCTCCCATTGCTTCCGCTTGGGCTCAGAACTTGGCTTGGTCCGTAGGACTCATTAGAGTTTCTTTCATGCAGAAAATCTTTAGATGGTACGTGCAAGCAACTGGCGGAACTCCCACAACCTACATTTCCTACCCTACAATCTCCATCCTTGTACAAAAGAGAGACCAGCTGATGAACACTGCTCAAAAACTTACTAACCATACCCGCGACCTGCTCCATGCCCTCTCCAAAAGACTTGTGGCAAGAGAAACTATCGGTTACCAATCTTCACCATCCAGCTCGGACACTCTTTTAGTTCTACGCGGAATTCACAGAGTTGCTTACCAGGCTGGAATCGAGAGCACTTCAGTGGTCCTAACTTCCTTCACCTTTTTTGTTCTCATTTGTCTCGCTATAGCACTTTGCTTTGTTCTCTTTTACGGTTTAGTGGCTCTTTTACAGTCCACTAAATCCATCTCACCTGACCGCTTTGTCTACTTTAGAGCAAACTGGCGGGTTATGCTTAAGGGTACCATCCTTCGTATTCTTTTCATTGCTTGCCCTTCTATTTTTATATTTTCCATGTGGGAATTTATTTCCAGAGATTCTGCTGCCGTTATTGTTCTCGCCGTTTTCTTCCTCGCTTTGTCCCTTGGAATTCTTGGCTGGTCCATCTGCAAAGTCTACCTCATTGGAAGAGAGTCTACTGTCAAGCACCAAACACCAGCATACCTGCTTTTTTCAGACATTCGTGTTCTCAACCGTTATGGCTTCCTCTACATCTCGCACAAGGCTTCAGCATACTTTTTCTTGATCCCTGTTCTAGGTTATATTTTTGTCAAGTCTTGCTTTGTTGCATTTGCACAAAGCTCTGGCAAAACTCAGGCGCTTGCTTTGTTCATTTTGGAACTCGTTTACTTCATCTCCCTTTGCTACTACCGTCCTTACATGGATAAGTCGACCAATGCAATTAACATCGCCATCAGTGCTGTTATGCTTGTCAACGCTCTTTTCTTCTTGTTCTTCTCTGAACTCTTTAACCAAATTAGAGCCGTTGCTTCTATCATGGGCGTTATCTTCTTTATTCTCAACGCCGCCTTCTCTCTCATCCTCTTGCTCTTCATTCTCATCACATGCGCTATGGCCCTTCTGTCGAGAAACCCTGACTCCAGATACAAGCCTGCCCAAGATGACCGAGCTTCATTTATCCGAGACCAAAAACACCAGCCTGGTGATGCCGCTGAACTCACTGCCTTGGGAGTTGCCATGCGTGCTGACCACGACGAAGCTTATGTTCCCGACAACACACTTGGACCCTTCGATACCCCCGATGAAAATGCTGCCGACAACCGTAACAGGTCTCGCTCTTCAGTCAACACTTACTCATCTTACGAAAACAATCCATTTTCTGAAAAAACTAATATTGACGGCTCAGTCGTATCACGCGAACAAGCTGGCAATTCTTCATTTTCAGATACTCTTGACTACCCTCCAAACAACCGTGGTAGCATCCAAGCAACCAATTCTATCATCTCGTCCCGCAGTTCAACTGTGCAACAGCCATTTGAATTCTCACAAGCTCCATCTGGTGCAGCAACGCCTGATGGACAATTAGGACATGCTAGATCTGAATCGCGACAAAGTATGCTGAATTCTCCAGTGGGCAGTGATTCAGAAAAGCAACAGTCAAAGTGGAAGGTTTTTGAGAAGAAAGAGTAGGTTTGTTGGAACTGAGTAAGGTGGAAAATTTAAGTTGAACCATGTGGGTATTTTTATTATCATTTATTTTATTATTATTATCTTATTATTTTTTTTATTACTATTATTACACATATATCCAAGTATCTTATTAGTTGTTGATTTATTTTGAAATGTACAATCTTGTTTTATATTTATCTCATGTTGCAAAGCATAATAGGCATCTAGAGGTGGCTTTAAATTGTAGTTAATCAAGTTGATATTCAGGGCAGGAACTGAGATCGCCTATCAGATCGTCAGGACTCTGACATTGACGATTTACCTTATGGATCCGTCTTCAGCGAGTATTTTAATACTAAATCGTTAGCAGTGAACATCATGCCTATTTAGCGTTGAGCATTATCGTCGCTTAAGAGTTCTTTGTTTGCATTTCACTGAAGAACACAATGAGAATTTATTCAACACTATGAAGGATGATATATTGACAACTTAAAAGAGCATCACATGAAATATACTCATCCTTAATTCTATAATGAATTCTTTTCGGTTTATGAGAAGGCTTAGTATAAGACTTGATAGAGTTAAAGATAGGGTCAGAGCCTCAGAGCCTGATTCAGAGGGGATAGAGGCAAACTGGATGGAGTATGAGAAGCAATATGTGGCTACACTGTGATAATGTTACGATTAAATCTAGAGATAGGAGCGACATCAAATATGAGAAAAATATCTCCTACCTCAGCAAGACTTAGAGAATATTATCCTTAAATATGGATTATACAACTAAGGAGTGCCATTAGGTCTAGGAGGTGATTCATATAGTAAATACTATGATGAATCCTTGAGCATAAATATCAAAGCTGAATGCTAATTAAAAATTTAATTTTCCTCATAAAAGGAGAAGCAATAGACTGGAAGAACTATAATATATTTAGGATCAATGAATATAGTGAAAAGCCAAACTTTACTTAATTTACTGAGCAGTCTAGTAGTTGAATCAAGTAAAGTTACACTATATTACTTACCTAACTTAAATTGATTGTCCTATTTATGTTTCTAGAGATAACATCAGCATGATGCATAATAGGGTCATGGCCGACGCAATGATCTTGTTTCTCATGTTAAACCTTCTTTCAACCTAGTTTTAGTTGCTTAATACACACGTCACCTTAAAATACCTGAACTTCTGGGGTCTTATAATCAGCATGTCTCAAGAGGTAGGGCTATAAGACTTCAACCAGGTGATGAACGGAGATCTTGAAATTTTACTGGGGAATTGAATTGACTTTGATTGACTACCTCCTGATGGAGACTGATACACTTAAATGAATTTCATTATTGGAACTTTTGAACCATTTCATTATTTGGACCTAATGAGATTAAGTTATTGAATACTATTACTAAGTCTCAATATTCTGCGTATATTGTAAATTATATGGCTTCCTGATAATGTGATTCTCCATAAAAAGGAAATAAAGTATCTTGTTTTTAAATAGCATGATTCTTCTTGAATCACCACTTCATTGGGCCCATGGTATGTCAGCTTGGACCCTGATTTTGTCTCTCCTTACAAAACATAAGATCATAACATCATTATTCAATTGCCTTTTCAACTTTTAATACATAACTTGTGCTAGTAATTACAAAAACATATCCCACGTAAAATCCAGGTGAATAGAGCTGGGATAATTTTAATTGGCTGAAATACAAGCAATTAAGTATCGTAATTGGCTATTTGTGCATTGATTAATGGATTTGATGGTTTAAGTACAACCAATAGTCAATGCTCATCACATATAAGTTTGAATTGGTATTCAATTTTTCTTAATGCTGGTGAATATTTATATACAAGTAGTTTTATTGAGAAACAAAAAATTCATTGGGTTATTTATTCTGCACCCATGGTCAAGTCACATCAATCAAATGGGAACTGTATAAACGATTGTAAGTTTAATGATGCAATACAGAAGTTACAAAGTTAAAAAGCTCTACACTTTGTAAAATTAATTATATACAGTATCAATAAGTACAAAGAATAACAGAAATAAAAGTGCAGGATAAATCCACTAAACTTTGCAGGACTTTTGTAAGGAAGGCTGTTATCCTTCAGTTGCCCTGTATAATGGGTAATATTCCTAAAAACAATTGGCAAACTCATTTTATATAGCTACAATCTGATGATTGGTGAAGATAATACGGATATTGCAAAAATAAAGAATGAATTTAGGGAAATATACTTTCATAGTTACATATAGCTGGCTCAGAGGGAGAAATTGACCATTCTACGCTTAAACAAACAAAGCTTCAAAATTGTATGCCACATGTTTATTAACTCAAATCATTTACAAAGAACTCTTTTTATACTCTTTCGCAATGGATAATTTTTAACTGTCTGAGATGAAAAGCTTGGACATGAAAATTTCCTAGGGTTTATATCATTGCCAGTATCATAAGATTACTTTTATCTATACTTGACTACAGAATTATTCTCAAGTTGCCTGTTATCCAACCCTATTATGCATTTAATTCTCAAATGGCTGTTGTAACTCAACTAGTAACTTTTTCATTTTTTTCCTTGAAATACCAAGTCTTTCAAGCCATTCTAGAATTTCATTCGCTCGGGTAGGTGGCTGAAATTCATTACTTTCTGGCTGCGATATAGGAACCTTTCCGTACTTTTCACCATCAGTATCGATGCTGTCCAAAACAGATCTCTCCCATGGTAATCGAAACGCTGAAATAGACATGTATCTCACTATTATATTTGAAGCTGCTGATAAAGCACGGTTTATCTTAAAAAGTTCTTTGCGTGTATATACGTATGCTTCATTGACGTCTAATCCATACGCCCATTCTGGCCAGACTCCACCAGAAGGCGTATACCGCAGATCGAGTCGACTGTGCTTAACTTTGGTATAGAAATAAGGAATTCGTTGAATGAAATGTCGCTTCCTAGCTACGAATCTGCCCAGCCTTATGGCTAGATTTTTACTTTTAGGCATCGTAAGGCCAGTACCAATAGTTTGGAGATCAAAATCATGAGACTGAGAATCTCGACCTACCTCTCGTCTCCGTCGTCTCCTTTTCGAATCATATACTGGGTTGCTTTTGGTAATTGCCTCGATTTCAAACCACTGTGCGGCAAAATCATCTGCATACAGTGGTAGAACAGGCACCGCATTAGCGTTGGTACACTTCACTGGGGCCTGTGGGCAAAGAAATAGGCCGCCTACAAATGTGCCAGCAGTAAAGACTGAAATATCTCGCAAAGCATATTTCTTTCTTCGGACTGCTCTATAGCACCACTGTGGTATATTCTGCTGTTCTTGTTGCTTTCCAAGGGATTCGGAAATAAATTCTGTCGCAGTGCCATTGTTCTGGGCAAGTACCAAATTGATAGTCTGAAAGAAAGCTGATAAGTTAGCAATTCTTCTTTTCTTACTACTTGTAAGAGTTTTCATTCTTGCTTTCCGTTGAACTTTTTCTCTATGTGAAGCCATTAGTTCCCTTCCCCGATAAATATACCCTCCTCCTCCTCCTGTCACCACAAACCCGCACATGTTAACACCCCATACGAATCCAGAATTTCTGTCCACAGCACTATACGCATCGTAATTGACTCGCCCTTGTATGCAGTGAGATAAACGAACATAGTGTTTGAATGGTGGTATTAGAGAGTATGTGTACTGTCGGGTAAGACGAAACCCCGTATAAGGGAATATATTTTGGCGAAGGGGATCGCAGGCACGGTCTTCTTTAAAAAGCAGTGCAGAGCGTGTCAATGACAGATGTAGTAAAATTGTAGTGAGAGTGAGTAACAGAGACAACCATGAAGCCATGGTAGAACGAGGAATTAGTAACAACCAGAAATATACACAAGAATATTTCCAGCAGGAACAGAAGAATTAAATTTTAAGTTCGAGAAAAAGAAAGAGTTTCAGATGTCTTCCCAGAATTGAGTATTGAGTTCCAATCTATTCTCCCTGTTAAACCAACAGCATTTGTGTTATATGAATACGAATGTTATGTTTTTGTGATCAAGAGCTTCAACAAATTTGCATCACAAAAGCGACTTGTTAGTACTTTTGAGCTAAACAGGTACTACATGTTCTTAAATACAAAAATATAAGATCGAAAATTTGAGAGAGATGCCAATAAAGAATTTATTGAAATATAAGATTCTGATGCTAGGAAGAAAAGGGTTTAAGAGGAAAAGAAAATGCAAACAAAACAATATGGAGAAAACAAAGTCATGAATTAGTAAACCAAATACCAGAATACTCAAATAACAGCAATATCTGAAGTCACAGGACCTTCTGGAGAGCTTCGATATTTGTCTGCTTGAATGTTCAGTTCTGTAAGGACTACAAGATGATGCTGTAGCCTAGTCGAGTCAATGAAAATGTCAAAATCAATCAAAAATAAAAACGCAACTTCAAGGCGATATAGATCCAGATCTGTGACACCAGTAACCGAGGCAAAACGCTGCTGCTTAAAATTGATATCCTCAATGCTCTTGCACGCAGTCCGTAGTGTAGCAAGTATCAGCCGGTGGACCGAAAGTGGTGTTAATATAATAGTCTGTACATAAATACAGAGTTGGTAAATATATAAACTCGCTGCCAGATATACTGACGTTGACATGGGACAATAGTGATGGATACGCAACAAGTAGGGCCACACAGCAATCCCAGGAGGTTTGCGGCTCCAAAATCGTTTAATAATGACGCTTTTGCTAGCGAGCTCAGTTTTGGTCATCACCTTTCGGTTACTGTTACTCGAAGTTACCGTTGCCGGCGTTGTATACTCAATGTGGCTATCTTGACTTTCAACGTCTTCCGGCTTATAATTTATGCGAGTGACACGGCGACGGCGAGGTTCGCAGACACATTCGGGCTCAGAGCTGCCAAAAACTGCAGCAGCGACAGCGGCAGCTTCCTCCAGAATAGATTCAGTATCACCTACTTTGAGCGTATTCAGAGAATCTGTCAGAAGTGGCACGTCTGATGTACTACCTCGCCGCACAGATGACTGCTGGCTCTTAGCCGCTGGTGGCACCATCCCTGGAGAATCTGCGTGTGAGCCTGGGGAGCTTGGAGGCGAAACTGAACCAGCACTTGAAATCGAGGACAATGATAGCTTTCGTTGAGAGTTAGATGTCAAAGAACCGCTGGAGCAGACAGAGCAAACCGAAGAAGAAGACATGGCCCGTTCATTTAACCGACGCTTGAGTGACCCCTCAGTTGGACAATCCAGAATAATGGTTCGATGAAGAAGCATTAAATTCTCCAGCATTTGATTAAAATATGACAGAGCTTGGTCTGGGGAAACATCTGATAGCGCGGGCACATTATCAATTTGTGAAAGGATATGTTTGGTTGCAGGGAATTTTGTGCTCGCTTTCCCCGGATTTTGGGCGTCGCTGATCACCGTTTCCGTCATTAAGCGAGTTAGATTGGAAAGTGAGTAACGTTCGTAACACAATCCAGTAGTAGAATAATCTAAACTAGAAAGCTTATAAGAGGAGCAAAAAAATAGTAAGAATGGAAGGAAAAAAGAGAAAAAGAGGATAAGTTGGACGATGAATCAATGAAAGTTTTTGTACGGCACAAAATTCAGCGTTCAAGGTTCAAGGTTAAACAAAGATTTATGAGGACCAAAATACAGAAAAAGTCTTCCAATAATGAGAAATATAATATATTTAAGTCAAAAAAAAAAAGAACGCAAAAACCAGTAAGGGATAAAGAAGAAGCAAAATAGTCCAATTTATGGTAGAAACAGAGTAATGTATGAAGAAAAAAAAAAAGTAATAATTATGAAATGAGAAATGTTGAATTTAAGGGTATTGGGCCCGATAGAATTGGTATACCAATGTGACGAGGGTGAGGGTATTGATAAACTTTAGAACTTAGAACTTGCATCTTGTGACTTGTGCCACTTGAAATCAAAACGCCAAAACTTCACCACCAACAAACAAAAGCAAAGGAGTAGTATTTCTGGACACAAGTTCTACAGTGTCCTTCACCTTCCAGCTCTTCAGTTCTAAGCACAACGATACATCAGTTAACGGCGATCTCAGCACCATGTCTAATCAGCCGCCTATTAATTCAGAGCAAACTCCTCCTCAAAATTTCCAGAATCGCAATATTACGGCGGCTAGGAACAGCAGTTCCCCAGGCCCCTCTGCGCGCCCACCAGTCAGAAGACTTTCGCAATTAGAACCTGTACATATTGCTGCTCTTAACCAAGAGTACCGTTCACAGATTCGCGAGGCTGCCAAGGCTGAACTTCATTCTGATGCCCAGAGGGAGCATTATGAGAAAGCTAGGAAGATCAAGATTCTGCTTGAAAAGTATGATATCATGGTTCAGGAGCAGCGAAAAAAACAACACCAACAGCAGCAATTACAAGCAAATCATCAGTCTTCTCCAGCTCTATCTAACTCTTCGCAGTATGCAGATTCTGCAATTAAATCTGACCATGATGTCGCGTCTGCTACATCACGCTCCATTAGTTCCACGCCACCGCCTCAAGCATTGCAATCACAAGGCTATCCAAAGAGCGTATCTCCCCAGCCTACTTCTATGAACCCGTCTATATCACAGCAAATGGCTGCCAACACTTCTAGGTATCAGTATTCCCAGCAAAATTCTTCGCACAATACCAAATCTCCTTCTCAGCTCAACCAACCTAATGAGTCCAATAACTCTGCCCAATATTCACAATTTCGCGTTCAGCTTTCCGAATCGTCCAACAATAGTCCTTCAACTCCTATAAACTCAAATTCAGGTGGTGCTGGTTCCTCAACTCCCTCTGGCAGCTCTGGTCCTTATTACAATAAGGGAATTCAAGGCAACTTGATGCAGTACCAGCAAATGTCCTCAGAGCCTCTCACCTTGCAACTTGAAAGATATAAGCAAATTGAAAAGGAAACTCAAGACCAACTTTCTGAAGTTGAACGAACTATTCGCGACACTCCAAATTTGGATGCCGAACTTCGTCTTAAACTTCGACAGCAAGAACAAAACTTGAGGACGAAAAGAGACCAGTACAAAAGTATGGCTTTGACAGTCACTCAGCAACTGCAATCATCTATGGTGAAACAACAAAAATTGCAAAACCAGAAACAGGCTCAAAAAGTTAAACAACAGGATAAAGGCAAGGGCGCCAAGTTCAACTCTACGAAACCAGACACTAATACACCATCACCCAAGCCGTATCAGTCTTATAACTCAGCCCAATCTCAGCAACAAAATTATAATTCCCTACCTGCAAGTACCCAATCTGATAGTCAATCCATTCCTACAGATTCTCTATACCAAAGAAGCTATGGAACTGCATCTTCAAATGGCAGTCGTCAGTCTTTGCCCTCTGCTATATCTTCTCCTTCAGTTGAGACTTACACTTCTTCTTATGGCTCAAGTTACATTTCTCAGCCCAAGTATCCTGGAAATCTTTCTTCACTGCCTACAAGTGCTACAAATGCCGCTGGGATAATGGGAAGAGCCCCTAAATCGCCCAACTCGTCGCATGCTTCATCTCCTTCTCTTCCAGGATCTCTTTCTGGTACAGCTGCTTCTCTTGGCTCTTCGTTGACGGGGGCGATGTCTGGAGGTGTATCATCAAATATTGGTAATATGAACCTTGGTCCAAAAGTAAGT
Organism: Geotrichum klebahnii; assembly: GCA_030570935.1. NCBI lineage: Eukaryota > Fungi > Ascomycota > Dipodascomycetes > Dipodascales > Dipodascaceae > Geotrichum > Geotrichum klebahnii. Next base: position 41,303 of record JAJLWW010000139.1, read on the forward strand.
GGATCTGGCCAATATAAGCATTCTGCCCAGGGACTCACAAAATCACACACATTGCCCACCGGAAAAACTGTTCGTGGGCCTGGAAAGGTAGGCCGTCCTCCACTTACACCTAATGCTGCCAACGCAAAACGCATGCCACTGATTCCACCTCCATCTGCTGTACCTATTGTGATTCCTGAGAAGGTATTCAATAAACGGAAAATTAATGAACTTATCAAAGGTCTCATGCCTGAGGATATGGATGGCATAATTGAGAATGAGGTAGAGGATTTAGTCGGAGATCTAGTGGAAGAGTTTGTTGATAATGTTACGACGTTTGCGTGTAGACTTGCTAAGCACCGCAAAGCAGATTACGTTGAGACCAAAGATGTTCATGTTCACCTGGAGCGTAACTGGAACATCAGAGTGCCAGGGTTTCCAGGTGACGAGGTTAGCATTGTGAGGCGCACAGTTCCTTCCAAGAGCTATTCCACTAAATTGGATATGATTAATGCTACAAAATCCTACGGAGGGGTGAGCCGGTATTAAAATAAAAAAGTTAGCTGGTCCATATGGGTTTATTTATTTATTCAAACTTCCATAGTCTTATTTACAAATAGAACCAAAGAAATGCCCTTCGCATCCTCCAATACATTTGTGTAGATTCGTATAAAATTACAAATCACGTGATACATTAGTATTTTCCACCAGCTTCCATTTTCTGTTGGTTACCTTTCTCTTTTTCTTCTACCAAATTTCTGTCTATTTAAACACGAATATTCCTCCTATAACTTTATCATGACAATACCTGAAATCAAAAAAGACCTTGCTCTAGGTTTCATCGACTTCCTCTCTAGTTGTATTGACAATGGCACCTTTGATGCTGAAGACATAGAGTCTGCCGAAGTGGCGATTGAATGTTTAACAGATATCTTTGATGTTGATTTAACAAACAAAGAGCAGCTTTTTGGCAATCAGACTCTTTTGTCCCTATTCGAGTCATGCAAGTATGGAAAAGCATCTGATCTAGCTCAAGTGAAGCCCTTGGTTTTTGAGGAAGATAAAGCCAAGGCTGAGTCTTTCAAACTTGAGGGCAATCGGGCCATGGGTACTAGGTCCTACCAAAAAGCAGTCGAAGCATATACAAAGTCCATTTCACTAAATCCGAATAATCCTATCTATTTAGCCAATAGAGCAGCAGCATATAGCAGTTCTAAGGATTACGAAAAGGCGATTATTGATGCTAATAAGGCATTAGAGGTTGATCCTACTTATGTTAAGGCATACTCAAGATTGGGACTTGCTTATTATTCATTGGGCGATGCCAAGTCAGCATTGGCAGCTTACAAAAAAGGGCTGGATAGTGAAGGAGACAGTCCTTCTGAGGTTATGAAGAAGGGATATGAAGCTGCTAAAAAGCGAGTTCATGAAGAGTTGGATGACATGAACACATCATCAGATGAAGGATCTACTGTTACTCCTCCAGAACCTGCGGAACGTTCAGGTGCTGCTACTACTAGTACCAGTTTTAGTACAGGTGCCAGTGCAAGTGCTAGTGCAAGTGCTGGCCCTGGGATTAGTTCCAGTGCTAGTGCTAGCCTGGGTGTTGGTTCAAGTTCGGGTTTTTCGGATTATCTCTCATTTATGGCAAACCCTGAGTTTATGCGTTTAGCACAGACATTCATCTCTGATCCTGGAGCTGCTCTGAATCGACCCCAGATGTCTGAGATGGTAAAGTTATTTGCATCTCACCCTGGTGTTCTTAATAAGTTGAGCAATTTTCCTGAGGTTCAACAGGTGGTGAACCTTGCGACGGCCGCAAACATCCCCAGTTTGTCTGAAATGCTTAGTGATCCTGTATTGGAAGAACGCGCAAGGAACATCATTAACGATGCAACAAGCTATGCTACAAGCTATGCTACAAGCACCGCTCCATCCACTACCTCAACCAATGATACAACCAATACTTCAGCCAATACTTCAGCGAATGCTTCAACAAATGATCCTTCCAATCCTTCAGTCAATGCTTCAAGCAATTCTTCGAGCTAACTTTTTTTGTAAGTACCAACTAATTTTTCCCTTGTCTTTCTGTTTTGCCTATGATGAACACCTTCTGCAATACTGAGTACTATATGGTTTGAAATGGTCGCCTGTTGAGTTCGGACTCCCTTAGGGGATGCTCCCTTAACTTTAGACTTATATTTTAAACCATTTGCTGCGGATAAACAATCACATTCACATTCTTTCTGAGGTTTAATGTTCTTCAATTCCTTTATTTTCTCTTAATTTGTTTTCATTAACTAACACACTTCTTAATGAATAGTTTATAGAACTTAGAGTTGTCTTTTACTTAATTTTCTCTATCTTTTTAATGACATGAAATTTTCAACTATCCGTATATATTTTGTCTAGAATATCTAGATTACCACCTCTTTTAAAGATTTTGAAAGACTAGAATAAAACAATTTTCATAATTCCTATTTAGTTGTTGTGTTTATACTACAGTGCTGGGGTAACGTCATCACATACTCTATGTCAGCATGAAAATTACCATCATCCACCCCACACCTTTCCAACAAAAAGCGCTTTACATAATCAGGTATTTCCCTTGACTAACCTTCAGAATAACATCAACCAACCGACATGAAGCTCATCTTCATAGGTGTTTCTACGTTTATTAACCACCGGAATCAACATGAATACAGCCATTGACCAATCTGAGGACTTCTCAGAGCAACACCAGGAGTTGGTCCCTCCTAAAAACTTTGGGCCTAGTCCTTCATTTAACATCATTTGTACAATGCTATTTGACCAGCTCTTAAATATTACACGCGTTAAAAAGACAAACATGAGAGCTAAACCTTATGAATTAAGAGCTAAGCTGTTGCAAGAGTTTATTCAAAGATGGAGAACTAATGTTGGAAATGACATTTATCCTATTTTTCGACTCTGTAAGTGGGCGATTTTAAATCTAATTGACCTTATACTAATTTCTTCTAGTGATGCCTGATGTATGCCCATCTTTTTCAAATTGGATTTTTCACTTGATAACTAATAATTTCATTGCAGAAAGATTCTGAAAGACCAATGTGAGTGTTTTTTTTTGTAAAATAGGTATGAGGCTGCGTTGACCAGATTTTAAGGTACGGCTTGAAAGAAAAAGCGATCGCCAGGATTATCATGAAGGTAAGAGAAACTTTTAATATTTTCTCGACTAAAATTACTTACAAATTCTAGATGCAAAATATAGATCCTGCTTCTGAAGATGGAAAATCATTGTCAAACTGGAAAGTTGGATATCGGAATTCGGCGGGAGACTTTCCTGAGCGGTGCTATGAGTTTTTGAAAAAGAGAGAAGGAAATCGGGTATCAAGCAATTTAACTGTTGATGAGGTGAATAATTTACTTGATAAGCTAAGTTTAGACACTGAAAAGTACGATTTTATTGAGGTTGCTACTTGAATGATTCTAACTTATGGTATAGGCAGTTAGATACCATGAAAACATTATGCCAATCCATGAATGCTGAGGAAATGCGATGGGTTATAAAAATTATATTACGGGGTGTGTACTTAGATATTTGAGATTTGAAATACTTAGATTTCTAACCATGACCTTTTAGATATGCACTATGGTCTAACCGAAAAAACAATTCTGGGAGTTTGGCATCGTGATGCCATGACACTGTTTAACGTGACAAGTAACTTGAAGAGAGTATGCTGGGAGCTCTACGATCCCAGTAATCGACTTTCATCTGAACAACAAGACGTTGCACTTATGTCATGTTTTCAACCCCAACTAGCATCATACAAAAAGAGTTCGTTTCAAGAAATTGTCAAGTTTATGCCCTCAACCTTTTATATTGAAGAAAAAATGGATGGAGAAAGGCTACAACTTCATATGGATGATTTTGGCAAGGTTTTCAAGTTTTTCAGTAGAAAGGCAAAGGATTATACCTACTTGTATGGAAATTCTTTAGATGCGAAAAAAGGCAGTTTGACAAAGCATTTAAAAAATGTGTTTGACCCAAGAGTTGAGAACTGCATTTTAGATGGCGAAATGGTGGCATGGGACCCTGCGTCCGAAACTGTTGTTCCGTTTGGTTCCATAAAAACTGCAGCTCTGAATGAAATGAATGAACGAGGGCTCACACATCCATTATTTCTGGTATTTGATATTCTCTATTTGAATGGTGTTCCACTTGTGAAGCACAAACTTTCTGAGCGCAGAAAAACCATGGGATCTGTCATTCATAATGCAAAAAGTCATCTCGAACTCCTTCCTTTTGTGGAGGCTCATACGGAGTTTGAAATTATGGACAACCTTAAACGAATCATTGAATCAGCCTCTGAAGGATTAGTTGTTAAAAATCCAGATTCACCATATCGTGTAAGTGAAAGAAATAACGATTGGATCAAGCATAAGCCAGAGTACCTAGAGGAATTTGGCGAAAATCTGGAGGTTTGCATTATTGGAGGATATTTTGGAAACGGCAGCCGAAGTAAAAAGCTTTCATCATTTTTGTGTGGTCTAAGAGTGGATGGTGATGATAAGACTAGGCCGAAATTTTGGTCCTTTTGCAAAGTTGGAGGAGGCATGACTACTTTTGATTATACTAATATAGGTCATTCTACTCAAGGAAAATGGCATAAATGGGATCGAAATAACCCTCCTACAGAGTATATGGAACTTGCTGGTAATCATCACGAAAAGGAGGCACCTGATCAGTGGATTAAACCGGAAGAATCAATTATCATACAAATTAAAGGAGCGCAAGTGATTCTTTCTAACCAATTCCGAACCTTGAAAACTCTGCGATTCCCTCGTTTTACTAAAATTAGAGACGATAAAAACTATACTACCAGTCTCTCTTATGATGATTTTGTCACCTTGCAAAGGGAAATTGATGTCAAACTGAGTGAAAAGGCAAAGCTTCAAAGTAAAAAGACTCGTCCTGCGATAGCTTTCAAAAAGCGAAAAATTATTCAGTATATACCTGAAAAATTCGACCAGGCAGTTGACTCGTATCTTTTTGACGGATATCGGTTTTGCATTTTATCAGATCAAATTAACCCTCGAGTGAAGAAAGCTGAATTAGAAAAAATTGTCCAACAGCATGGCGGACAGATTACACAAGAAATTGAAATCTCAGATAAGTTTTTTCTCATTTCTGATAAAGGTCAGTACAAGATTGTATTCATTTACTGATTTTGGTTAACATTGTTGTAGTGCTTGTTAAAGTTGCCGGAATCATTGGCAAAGGATTTAAAGGGAGTATTTTAAAGCCTAACTGGATTCTATCTTGTGTTAAGAATGGACGAATAGTTTCTGTGGAGCCAAAGTATGTATTTTTGTTTCATTACATTCTGGAGTGTCAAACTCTAATTCTAATCTGATCTAAGGCATTTGCTTCATAGTGGAAGTGAGGACTTGCGTGAAGCCAAAAAGAATGTTGACAAATTTGGAGATTCATATTATGAAGATGTTTCCTCGGTAGACGTTAAAGAAGTAAGTAGGGGATATTTTTTTAGCTGTTTTATCTTAGCTAACTAGAACTTGAACAGTTGTTTTCGCATATGAAAATCTCGAGTTTTCAAAACTATTTTCAGATACGCCTCAATGTATTTGAACGGAGTGATGTACCTCCGCTAAGTTTATTATTTTGTCGATACCTCATTTACTTTGACAGACCAAAACTGGCGTTCAAGAATGGATTAAACATCTTAGATAATGGTGACACCAATGTTGTGGCTGATCAAGATCTCAGTCTGGCTCAAAATTATGCCTTAGCAGGAGGTGCTCGGATGGAGACTGACATCTATCATATTGGAGTTAACTTGATTGTTTGCAGTGCTCTAGACACGTCAAGAGTTAGCAAGCTTTTAACAGTTATATCTAAAATGAAACAGCCAATCCGAATAGTTGATACATCTTGGTTCTCCCAGTGTTGGAAGGAGAAAACACTACTAGATGAAGAAAGTAAGTTTTTTAATCGTGTGGAGGTTGCTGTGATTTTATAACTTAGGCCTTTTCTAACATTCTAGGATTTCAAATTATTATATGAAAAATTATGGCAAGTAGAGATGTATAAAAAAAGATTTATTTATTCATACATTTAGGAGAGTTCATTGCGTGTATTGACTGCAATTACAGTTACAATCAGGAATTGGGCACACATTATGCTTTGAAAACCATTCTTCAACATGAGCTGCATGGATTCCATGGTTACAAGAAAGACAAAATGTAAACCATTTTGCAAAGTTCGAGTCTTTTTCATGATCAGCACCAGTCTCTACCGCCTTGACTGTGCCGGTTGATACTTTATTAGCATCATCTTGACTGATCTGTTTTGGTCTCGAATCATGAATAGGTTTTGTTCTTGAAAAGGATCCTAATGGAAGTAGACAAATTGCACATCGAGGAAGTGGGTTGCTACAAAACGAACACTTTATGCTTGGTTCTGTGCTTTGCATTTTGATTTGATTTGATTTTCGTTTTGGAATGTGCTCTTTTGAAGGAACTGAACTGCTAGTACCAATCACCTAAAATTTTGTTAGAAAACCTGTAGTAAAACATCAATAAAATTTGCTAGTAATTGTATCATACCTTTTTGCAATGATTACATCTTAAAAAGACTTGTCTAGGCACAATTTGAGCCGTTATTTGACCGTCTCTGTTCTTCGAATATTTGGATTTAGCAACATCAAACATGGCGCGTGGGCCAAATAGTCTCCAACTATTTAATAAATTTCGATAGCTATTTGATTTTAACAAGTTAGTAACAAAATAATAATTTGAACTCAAGTTGGCTTACCATTCAACCCAGTTATTGGTTCTGTAGTCTTGGAAATATTTAGGAGCGCCATAAGAAATTATAAGAGATGCAGTTTGAACATCACAAGTTTTGTCAACATATGACTGTAAGAGATCAACAGCACGCGGTGTAATGCCTGTTAAAATAACACCATCAAGCTCACCATGAGCAATCGCCTTAGAGGTTAAGCTGTTCAAATATTGTGAGAGTTCATTATCAGCAAGAAATCGAAGTGCAATTCCAAGCCGTTCGTGCAAGGGTAACGAAGTGTTGTCCAAAACATCCATCCACTCTCCATCAGATATAAATGCAAACACTGCTTTCATGTATGGATCATCCAAGTCAGTAGCCATTTTTCTACAAAGATCACGCCAAGGACTATTAACAGTAGTATTTTTGTAAGCCAAATAACCAGCAACCGCAGTCGACATCATCTGATTTCGTTGACTTCTAGAGGCAGCAAGTGCTTCCACAGCTCGAGGCACATCGCCATGAAATACTGCCCAACCAGCAGCCTGTGCATAGAGACCTCTCTTTTGGAGGTCTTGCAACTTTTCTTCAAGCTGAGATATTTCAAAATTCCACCCAGCAACACGCAAACACAGTTGTCGCAATGCCCGTTTAGTTTTGTTAGGAGAAATATATGAAGTAAAAATTGTGCGTTTAGAACCCTCTAAGATTTTGTCAATTGAATTGGTGTAATCCACTTCTGTCATTTTTTTCACTGCGTTACTTCCATACTGGCTGGCAATCCATGGATAGCCTTCCCAGATTCCAAGTACTCCTTCGTAAGATAGGTCTAAGGGACCAGCCATCATGGACTCTTTGGTCGCAGAATTCCGTGCAAGCAGAAGCCATCTCCAAGTGTATAACAAATGGTCTAGTTTTGGATGGCTATTTTCCTGATTCAGCAGTTTGATATTTGTTTCACAGTCCATACCGTATCCCTGTATTGCAAGATTTCTGATGGTAGTTGAAATATCATGACCCAGCATGACAAAAGGATTTACCAGGCCTTCCCCAAACTGTCGGTCATCTTCAAGATAATCTTCATCCGCTAAGGTAGAAAAGCTTTGCTGTGATACTTGGGAGGGGCGTCGACCTGCTAAGGATTCAGTGTCGCTTGGAGCTGAGCTAGGAAGCAATTTGGTAAACTTGGGAGCCATGAGAGAAACTCTATCTGGATCCACAATTGCAATGGAATTATATGGATCAAATTTTATAGCACTAGAACTCTCTGTAACTTTCATTCGAAATACCTGTCCACCCTGGCGAATGCAAACAAAGTTGACAGAGTATGGGTTTGCTATGTCCTTTACATAGTCAAATGAGACAACTCTATCGGAATCAGTTGTGGTTTGAGTTACTGATGACACAAAGAGGCATTCTGGCTTCAAGGCATATGGCTGATGGGCAAATGTTTCAAGACTAGTGAAGCCATCCTGCCGGCTCCTAGCCTCAGCAGGCTCCTTATGAGTTGGAACATGGCCAGTCTGCCACCTTTTGATGGTATTTCCATCTTGAAGAAGAGAGAATTCGCCTCGTCTTGTGTGAGAAACTCTAATAGGCGGAAACGCGTTTTTTCCTCTGGCATTATCCCAAACTGGATTTAACACAAGTAACGGGTCTCCTGATCGGAGGAGACGTCTGTCCCAAAAACAGACCGTGCCATCCTCAGAGTGAGAAGAAAAATAGTTTTGATTGAAAGCGTCGACACTTATTCCTCTGACACATTTCGTTGCAAGTTGTACCGAGGGCGATTGCGATCTCAAGTCGAATTCTCTTAGAAATTTGTAACTTCCACAAAGTAGTGAGGAAGGGATTTGCGGCAAAAAGGAAACAGATATAATGACATCACTAGGTAATAAAGAATATGTTGGTGACTTTAAGGCCTCTTTATCACCTTGCGATACGCGATCAATGGTCCAGATCTGTAAGCAGTGGTCATTCCGCACTTTATCTAGTCCAATAGCCAGCATACCATTGGAGCTGAAAGACACAGCATTGCACGGCCGGGCATGCTTTGGCCTAAGTTTAATATGTGATGACATACTATCGCGAATGTCGAAAAGGAGAGACGAGCCTGAAAGTAAGCCAGCGCAGACCAACCCTGAATTATAATTAGTAAAGGTTTAAGCGTCACTGAGAAGTATATTTACCATTATTGGTCGGAGAATAGCTGTAGCATTGAACAAAATCAAGTTCAGATCGTGAAGCAACTTTAGTCAGAGTATATGCGTTGTTCTAAGACAAGAGTTAACACAAGGTTGATTTTTATAACTATTAATTCATGTCATTTCATACTTCATAATTGGATTCATGTAGGGTCATTTCATCTCGACCAGGGCTAACAGACAAAAATGGCTGGACTGTTCCCTGGTTCCACTCATGAGGATGAAGAATGCTAGCTGACATTTATAAATGGCTGGAACCTTTAAACTTGTGATTCAAGATGGCAACAACAATGTGATAAGAGTCGCGGAACATAAAAGAAGAGTATATACCCTATCCCTATAATTCTTCAATTAGACAACATAAACTAACTTTTTATCATAAATCCAATATAAATATAAAAGAATATTTTAGACGCAAGATATTTAAATATGTAATTTGAAATATGTATATATAATATGATGATATTTAAGTATGAATAGGTTTCGTTATTGTTGGATATTATAATAAATAGTTTAGTACTGAGCCGAAATGTACAAAAGGAAAAAAACCTATCGATAGCCCATTAGCTGATCAGCCATTGTGGACAACGATCGGATTGATGGAGCAGCAGATGCTGTGGGTGTCGAGGATTCGCCATATTGATTTGTAGTTGAGACCTCGGATATAATGGAAGGAGTTGCTTCTGAATTGGCAGTCAAAGAGCTGGCCTGCAAAGAAGGCGGGTCAGAGATTATTGATGAAGGGGATAGTGAAGATAGGGAATTGAATGAGTCCAGGGAATTGATGGAGGAGGAATCGGAGTTAACACAGGTCGAAGTTCCAACATATGAAGAAGAAACCTGATTATGGTTAAATGAAGTGTTAGTCTTCGTTTTGCCATTTTGCTCAGAATTAATAATACTCTCTGAAAGTAAGGTGGTCGTAGTAGAATGTAAATTACTACTGTTTTCAATCTGGCCCATGGTAAAAGCTTCCGGATCTTCCGTTGGGTCCCTATATACACCTTTGCTCAAAGGTGGCCGTTGGCACATGTAGGTAAGTGCAGGATAAAGCTCGACGTAGGTAAGGAATAATATCACACAGTGAAATGCAATTACAGTCGTGCTCAAGGTGTCTTCAACGCCAGTGTTATCACCTAGATCGTACATTCCTTTATAGAAATAAAATCTATAGTGTAGCACTGCAACAGCGGAAATTAAATTGGTCGATACAAAAGCGATAATGTAGAATAATGTAAAAAGGCCTCTTAACATCATGAATTTGTTTTGCAAAGAGGTACTTCGGCTATATGGGAGCCTTAATTGAACAAGTCGTAAAGGGACCATAATGGAGACAACGGAAAATCGGGAAAAGACGAGCAGAAGCGCAAGGTATGTATATAGGAGAGAAATTTTTTTGAATTGTAGTAGACTTGAGTTGAACTTTGTCACTAGCTCATTGTGGGAAGGTGAACGATCGTTTAGGATTTCATCGGGCAGACCAAGAATGGTTTCAAAATTGAAAAAGAAAGATAATGATGGAGAATTGAAGCATTTAAAGTTTAAAGTAGATCGAGTATCATAAGGAGTTTCATAGTAAAATTCACAATAGCTCAGGGGATGGATGGTATATGCTGTAGCGGCGGTCTTACCGGTTTGAAAAGCCACTGCCTCCTGTGCTTTTGGAGAAAGAGTGACCTTATGAACATAAAGGGAAGGAAGAGTAGTATCTCCTACCCCAGGAAGTATGACCAGTTGCAGATAGAGAAGAATAATAATAGAGGGAACAAGAATCCAGGCGGGAGATTTCATGACGAATATAACCAAAAAAAGGACACCATGAAAGGAAAAATATCAACGAGTGCAAAGCCACATGCGTCAACGGTAGTATAGTACTGAGTCTGGCAGGGAAACAGAGGCTCTAAAACTCACTACGGTGAAGAGAAAGGTGAGGTGGCAACGATGACGACGATGACGAAGATGGATGACGGATGGAGTTGGAAAAAAAAAAAATATTTGGGTAGTTCTCATGTGGATAGGGTAGGGGTCATAGTAGGCTGTGTTGGGAATTCTGTCGTTAGATTGATTACTTAGCTTTAACGTAATATTGTTCCTCCTTGGCTGACAATAGTCTACTTTTGGCACTATGTTGGCCTGGATTCATCTTTAACAAGCATATATTTTATATCAATTGAAAGTAAATAAGTCTAGTTTTAAGCTGATAGTTGAGACTTATGTCTATTCAATGTTTATGTTGTCAATAAAGTCCATCCAAAAGTTTTTGGACCAATTTATTATGTAATCTTTCTCAGCCGTGTCACTCTCGCTTACCTCTCCTCCCCTATGTGAAAAGGTCGACATTTCTTCAAAGTGCCTTCGTTTCTTGGATAGAAGAACTAATAAACGCAATACAAATAATATATCTTCATTTTACTTCTGTGAACCGTTTCATAAAATATTCTTAAACTAGTCGTTGATGTTTCAAGATAAAATTTCAGTTGAAATTAACCTTTTTTTTCTTCTACAAGGATATTGTAAACTTGGGAATTGACTTATTAGGACATTCTTATTTCACACCCTACTCCTTTTTTTTCCTTAATTTTTCCTTTTTTCGATTTTTTTTAAATTTTCTTAAAATTTTTTTTCATCTGTTGTCTTCTTCTTTATTTTTTATTCATTCATGAGTCAAAGATGAAAACTACTCAGAGATGGATCTATAGATCTATCATATGTCTCTCTTCTCTATCGCTTCTTCTAGCGATCACTCTCATATTTCCTCATATCTTGTCAACAACAACCCGGGGTGGGGGCAAGTATTTGGCTCAGATTCACGTTTCTAAGGAAGCCTCGCTCCAAATTTACAACGCAACAGGAAAAATGCCTTCAATGATCTATGAAATTAACCTTCTACAATACTGCGAGTATAATGTCATTAATAACACGGTCTATTATAGTAACTCCTCGTCGTTGCTTCGAAAAAGTCCATTTTACCCAACACCTGGGTCCCGCTCAGCAAAACTTAAAGAACTCTTTTCACTAGCATCGCAAAAACCTGTCCTCCGCGAACAATCTATTGACTTGAGCTCATATAAGTGCAACTGGGCACTTCCAACTTTACAGGCTTTTGATTTAGTACAGATATTTGGCTTGCCATCCGGTTACAGTATGGACCAGCTTCCAGACGTTTATCCTGCTGACCTTTTCATTCACTATCTCAAGTTAGCGAAATATTCGAAAATACTTCCAATTCTTATTCTTTGCTACTCGGTTTTTCAATTCTACATTATCTGGGTCAGCAAGCTCAAATTGGCAGCCCGCAGACAAATAACTGTTTACACAATGTCTCCGTCACAACACTTGCGACATCTTGATGACTCCTTTGTCTTTTCTTGTATTGCGTCGCTCCTGTTACTGATAATGATTATTTTAATGGACACATCGCGCGATCAACATTTATTCGAGGTAATCTCCGAGTACTATTCTTCCAGTCAGTCTCCGATTTACGTTTTTCCCAAGTCAGCTTGCTTTAGCAACGTACTCACTTGGATGGTTGAAATTTCAATTCTATTAATCCCTATTTCTCTTGCTTCGCGATTCCATTAATTATATTTTATTTCTACTTGATATGCCTTACGACTTTTTTTCTCTTATCTTAATATTTAGCATGACTATGAGGATACAATTAATTAATATAACTTCATAGATATAATCCAGTGAACCTGACCCTCCATCCTTTGCTCCCGAAGCATTTTGTAGATCATGAGTTTCTGTCTCTATCCACAGGCAAACTTCGCACTCAATTAATGTAGCGTCACTTCGAAGTCTTCTATACTTCTCTTGTTCAAGATTTCTGTTAAAGATTTCTGTTGAGGATTTCTATTCAAAAATTTTATCTATGACCTCCGTTCAAGATTGCTAAAATTTATCGAGAAGGATTATTCATACATTTAGTATTGGGTAGGGGTTTATTACATATTTTTTACCATTTAAGTGTGAAAAATAAGCTCAGAGCATTTGGAATTCTTATGACGATTAATTGACGTTTATATATCCGATAAATTGAAAACATTTCAAGAAAATCTTTATTTAAATATTTATAATTCTTATCAAGTACTTCTGTACTTATTTATGTGTTTTTACCATGCTAGTCTACCTATGATGGATTTGGGGTATGTGCGCACAATGAGCTTTCTCAGCTCATCAAAACACAACAGGAAAGCGCCAAAAGCTACTGGAAGGAAGAAATACTCCACTGGGATCGTAGCTGTAAGAAGAATTTGCTGGAACCAAGGAATATAGTTAAAGAAGAATATAACTCCAAGTGCAAACACAATGGCTACAATCTGCAACTTATTTGAAGTGTTCTTGTTGAAAATTGGTGGATGTTGGAAAACACTCAAATATCTGGTACGTGTAGCCATGAGATTGAAGAACTGCATAATAACCAATGTGACAAAGTAAATTGAAGAAGCTCGGTTCTCAACAGATTGTAGAAATTCAGGATCAATAAATTTTGGAACTCTGCCAAATTTCAAAGCAAGATAACTAAATTTGATTCCATTTCTTTGAAGATACCAGAATGCCATTGACATGGAACACAGACATTCTATAGTTCCCAGAATAAAGTAGGCATGCAAAATCAGCTTGATGTTCACCAATCTTTCGCCGCTTACAGATCTGGGTTTGCGGGTAAGCAAATCTCGCTCAGGAGATTCAAAAGCCATGGTGACTGCGCCAGCACAGTCTGTCAGACAGCAGATTATAATCATCAAAAACGAGGATATTGCCTGAGGAAGTCCAATAAAGATACTGAGAAGAACAGGAAAGAGTTCACTGTAAGTTCCTGCTGGAATCAAATAAATTATTGTTTTTTTTAGATTATCAAAAACCAATCTTCCATATTTGAGTGCCTGAACAATTGAAGCAAAAGAGTCTAACAATACCAAGTCTGAAGCCTCAATTGCAACATCAGATCCATTACCCATAGCAATACCAACATCTGCCGCCTTCAAAGATGGAGCGTCATTAATACCATCTCCTGTCATTCCTACCACATGTTTGCGTAACTGCAGCTCTTTAACAATTCTCAGTTTTTGTTCAGGGGTTGTGCGGGCAAAAACAATTTCTTTGTATTTAACCAAGTGCTCCCATTGATTTTCGTTCATATTTACCATCTCCGGACCACTTATGACTATAGATCGGTCAATAATATGAAGATCAGGAATGCGACCTTGGATGGCCTTAATAGGGTATGCAGTGTCCAAGTCATCAATACAGTCCACATCTTCAGTTCTTGAAGTAACTAGTCCGCACTGCCTAGCAATAGAGACGGCAGTCAGCTCATAGTCACCTGTAACCATGAACACTCGAATCGAAGCAGAGTGAAGAGTTGAAATAACCTCAGGAATTTCATCTTTGAGCGGATCACTAATTCCAAGCAATCCCACCAACACCATGTCAGAAACATTTAGCAAGTCCATAATGGAGATTGCAAAGGCAGTAGACTGGGTATTAGTCAAATTAAGCAAGTCCCTGGAAACCATTTTACGAGTCAGTAAAATTACTCGCTTACCTTCCATGGACCACTTTCGCTGTAGGTCAACAATTTCAGCTATCTTTTCTCTGTCCAAAACATGAGAGTTGTTGTTTTCATCAATGAAGAACCCACACTTTGATAACAACAAATCCGGAGCACCCTTGACAAACATAGTCAAGTCCTCTGGGGTTTGGTTGTTTTCCATCAACCGAATCATGAATTTGTTTTTTGAATTGAATGCCAAGTCATAAATAACGTTCCACTTCAATCTGGTTTCCTTCACAGGAGCAATTTGTTCTGCAAAGAGAAGGGCAGCTTGATCAGTGGCATCTCCTATAATAACACGCTCACCCTGTTTATCGACTTTTTGATTTTCAGCAAAGTCAGCGGCATTACAAAGAGCGGCAACAGCATGAAGTTGATCCAGTGAGGTTTGAGTAGGTTTCTCAATATTTTCTTCTTCAGAATGAATAGCATCTGTAACAAAAGGCTTGCTTCCAACTGAAAATTTTGTGACCATCATTTTATTTTTTGTCAAGGTACCAGTTTTGTCTGTGCAAATAACACTCACAGATCCCAAAGTTTCCACTACAGACAAACTTTTGCATAAAACATTTTGCTTCTTCATAGCATTGGCAGTAATAGTCAGACATGTTGTCAGAGAAATAGGAAGTCCTTCAGGAATAAAGGCAACAGCAACGCTGACGCAATTGACAATTAGAGCTTCAACTGTAATCCACCCTGGATATGCTCTTCTAATCCAAGCAGCCCTAAGATATAATGTTAGTGAGTGAAACAGCAATAAATCCTCTTTTGACAACTTACCAAACAACTATTACAATAATGATCAAGGTAACCACGATGGAAATGACAATAACGATAAACCTCATAATTTCCCATTGGATTGGAGTTAACCCAGGCTTAGGCGCTGAAGACATTTTTGCAATGCTTCCAAATACAGTATTGTCTCCAGTAGACACTACCACACAATGACCAGTTCCAGTTACACAATAAGAACCTTGTAACGCAATACACTTTGCTTCCAAGTAATTTGATCCGGCAGATTCTGAGGTAGTTAAGCCTTCAACAGGTTTCGATTCACCATTAAGAATAGATTGGTCAAACTTTAAATCGTTTGAGGCCTCTAGAATTCTCATATCAGCAGGAACTTTGTTTCCAGCTTTAATCGTGACTCTATCTCCAGGAACTAATTGACTGGTTTGAATTTCTTGTTTCTGTCCCTCTCTTAAAACTATCGTAACTTCAGGAACCATGCTGGAAATTGAAGCCATAACACGAGAAGACGAATAGTCCTGCCAGGCATTAAAGCCAGCTTGGATGAAAAAGACAAGGAATAAGATGACACCTAAAGCCAAATTTGCTGACGCGGGGGTAGGATTACCTAGAGGCTTCCAGGCAATACAGCATAAGATTCCACCAGCCATTAACAAGGCACCGAATCCACCAAAGCAGTACATGAAGATTTTGTAGAAAAGTCGATTTGGAGGAGGAGAATGGGCGTTTGTACCAAATCTTTTTATGTTTTCTTGAACCTGAAGGGGCGAAAGTCCATGATCATAATCCACGCCAAGTTCTTTGCAAACCTGCTGGGGACTTAATACATGCCATTCAGTTTTGAGGAAGTTTTCAATAGTATTTTGAGTAGCTTTAGAGCTGAAAAGGCTTGATTTCTCGATTCTTTTTGACTCACGCTCCTGAATTTTGTCGTCTACACCATAGGAAACGGTTCGAAATAAAGCTGGAAGGACAATTTCTGGATCACGCTGTCTTGAAATTGACAAGGAGCGAGATCTAGAGCGATCGTTTCGAGGGGACCCATTACCAAATTGACGACCGCGCTCATTTTCAGCTATGAGAATTCGAGCACTATCATCAACGATGCGAACTTTGGAATTACCAACAGTTTTTTCAATATCTTGAAATTCAGACATCAAAGTGAAAGAAAAAAAGCAGAAATAATATTGAACGCGATATAGAGGCAAAAAGGTGAAGATAGAAATTTGAATTCAGTTATAGCTAGAAAAGCTCAGGTTTAAATAGAATCAAGGCTACTTCATTATTTTTATAAATTATTACTAGGTGATGCTTTAATTCATAGTCTATTTGCTATTCTTCAAGAATTCTTAGACACAAAAGAAAAAAATCTATTGCTACAACACTATGCCTCAAAAATTTTGGATCACAGTTCTAGTCACTGTATCCTAACAACAGATGTGGATGCTCGGGATAATAAGAAACAGCCGTTAGTTTCTTGTTTGTGATCGAGGAGCCTTATAAGCTGAGTGCTTTTTGATTGGGTGAATTTTCATTTAATTTTCTGAATAATGAACTATTATTACTGCGATTGAATAGTTTTCTTTTCAGCTATTCTACTGGAAAACAAAAAAGCACTATACTAGAAGCTGAGGGATTTACACCATGTCATATAGCCTTGGGTTTAAACGACATATACTGATGGTTGCTCATGAATTTGGCTAGGAATACCCTCTTTTCAGAAAATAAATGACTTCTACTGTGTATATGGAAAACAGATAGAAGGTTTTCAGCCACTAATATTGCATATTTGTCTGCTTGTTTGAAAATCAGATTCTGTTTGTGAAAGAAAATATTTATTATATTGAATATTTGAATACGTTGCGTTGCTTGAAACCGTCATACCATCAAATAACATGTTCCAACATGATTCTTTCCTGTGCCAATATACTGCCAATTTAATGCCAAATGATTGTAAATGTAAAAATAACTCTTGCTTTTGCATGTGCTCCTTTTTGAAAAAAAAAACAAAAATTAAAAAAATAATTAAAAGAATGGCAGTGCTATACAAACTATTTGCAAAGTTTTTCTTATTATTTTATTTACTCCTGTAACAGGATTTGGATCAGCATATCGATACGCCTATGACTTTACTTCACCAAGTTAGCTCTACGTCATTTCAACTACGTCAATACCCCAAAAGAATTGTCCTCATCATCGGGAGATGGTTGACGCAGTTCATTATTGAGTTTTAATTCAAGTTTTCACTTCTCCTTTTTGATTCTTTTTAAATTTTTTTCATTTTTTTTTAATTAATTTTCATCATTTCACCAACAATAAATGTTGCCAATCATAATGACCTTAATCTTCAATTGCGTGAATTTCTTTTGGGTCGAGAGTCATCCTTTGAGAACAGCCGTGCATTTGGGATGACGGTGTCAGCCTTTTGAGTGCGGTGGGGTTGGGTTTTGTTTATTACGTCATAACCCAGTCCATTTATTTGGGTCAAACAACAAAACCTAAAGGCTCTAAAGAACGATTTCAATTTGCAGAGACAGAAAAAGTATGAATCGTAAGTTGATCTGTGAATTACCCAATTTTCCCTTTGACACTACAGTGTTTTTAATACTGTTCTACTAATGAACCAGTAAGTATTTTAAGGAATGTGATGAAAAAAAAGGTGGGTCATTTTTTGTGCTTGAGGAAAAACTATCAAGCTATCAAATTAGTCTAGTTCTTTCTCTAAATATAAATTAACTTTGCGCGAAATCTCCAAGATTTGAAGCGCGTTGCAACAGATTTTTAAAATTCTTACAATAAAACAAGTATCAATCTCACTTGGCTCTTTTGTAATTTACGATCTTGTGATACTATAGATCGAAATGATATTTTAACGTTCAATGGAATAAATGATAACAGGTATTAGGAATGATAATTTTTTTAAAACAAATCGTGAAAAAACCAATGCTTTCTTGGGAAAAATTTATTGTGGGTTGTTGAGAACATCGTTAGGCAGTGTAGTGGCAAAAACCTTGAAGCCGATCTTAACAGTAAGGGTGAACCCTCCAGCAACATAAATCATTCATTCTTTTTTTTTTTACATCATGGCTAAACATGAAATTAGAGCAAATTATTACTTTTATTTTCTTCAATTAAAGCATCTCAATTATTGTCATCATAACTTTGATATGAAACTGATCAAAAGAGCTATTAAAATTTTCATTTGGCAATACAAAGATAGACCGAGAGTGAAGACTAGACCAGAAAGAGAGATATATAAAGAGAATGAAATACTAGGTCAGAGGTGCTAGGGGACAAACTTAACTTTACATATTCGGGATATGTAAAATTTGATCAATCCACATATCCACATAGCTTTCACAAAAATTTTATTAAATTTATTCTCTCTTTAATTTATATTGATATTAAATATAAAAAATTTTCATTTATAACTTTTCTTTTGATCTCTGCTTTATCAAACTAATTTAAGTTAACCAAATTATTTTACATTTCTAGTTAAAGTTATTGTTGAATCACTATGAAACTGCAAATTTACTATTCTTCCTTTCTATTTCAAAGTGAAATTTTTTTTTCCAGTATCTCCTACTTAGTAAATATAATGCCTGTTTGGGTAATGCCTTACGGCTCTGTTTTGTGATCCATCGGAATAAGGTTACGCTGAAATGCTTGTTTTTTGCCATTGTAGAATAGCAACATAATTTTACCAGTATAAGTAGGAAGACATGAGATTCTTGAAGAGTGATTTAGCTAAAAATTGACGCCTTGTAGCTATTATATATATTGCTATTAGGAAGAGTGAAAATATTCTCCCAACCATTTCATCAATATTGCTTGTGATTACAAGATAAAGAAGAAACTATTATAGCTACCAATAGCTTTTGCAGATTTAGGATTTAAGAGGCAAGAAATTATTCTAACAAAATATACTTTAAGCACTTGATTGACTGACACTGACTTTAGCTTTGGTCTAAGTTGCTACTTTCACAATTGCCAATCACTTTGATAACCACGTGAAAAGGATATCACTCAATCCTATAATAAATGAATCTTATTTTATCCTAAAGTTCAGCCAAAACAATTAATTAATGTTATAATTAATTCTCACTGTGAAGCTTTGTAACCGATGTGTGGAGATCAAAGAAAACAGGAATAGTAGCAAATCAATTCTTATGTGAATTTCAAAGTCTTATTATAATGACATTGAAAATTATTTACGTCAAATAACACTATGAAACTTGTGGTTTCCGTACTGTATACTATCCCTTGGGAAACTAGGGTCTAAACAAGGTTTTATTTTCAACTGTAGGATTAAAATATGTATGCTAAATAGAAATATTATCACATGTGTGCTGCATCGATTACGATGTCTTTTAAATCAAATTTTTAATTTTATACTATGAGCATCTGTTAATACTCAAATAGATGCAATCAGCATAAAATTATCGTTTGTTTCTATCTAAGCGATTATACAGCCATACTGGAAGAGCCATTCCTTTCTTAATGCTTTAAATAACTTACTTATCTGTGCATTTTACACCAAAAAAACTATACTACTGAAACAAAATCTCCTACAAGTATGTAGTTTAGTTTTGTAACCTGTATAATTAGTGTTCATATTCATTTATCAAGGCCACTTAAAGGTATCTCACATTTCATCTGTTTTGAGCTATTCGCTTCTATAAAATTCACTTTACTTTAGGTTCTAATACCTAACGTCACTGTAAGTGCATAGTTCTACACACATGCCATTAAGAATTCAAAATTACTAGCAAAAATTATGAACGCCTTTTTATATTTAAAATTTCAAGGCATTTTATTTCATCGCTGAGGCCAGGATGCGCTCCATACCATTCTAAGGCTTTCTAACCTCTAAGATTATCTCATTTAGCTTTAGAAATGTAATATTGGTCTGTTGAAGTTAATACATTATTCTCTAAAACTTATTGCTAATTACTTTAGGCTCTAATAATTATTTTTCAAGTACATAAAACCTGATTTAATTCCTATCTATATTTTTTTTTTCATTTTCTCTTTTCAATCATTCTCGCTCTTATATCTGCTGGTATGAAACGAATCAAAGTAAGTTTCTTAGATTTTTCTGACTTATTCAAATAATTTCATAATATTCATTTTAAACCCTGCTTTTCTCATTTCATAAGTAGATGGAAACCAGAATACACTTGTATTATTGAATTTTAGACATTTTTATATTTCAAGGTTGTTAATCGTGAAGCATAAAAATTAAATAGCTTTGATCCAATAGAAAAAAAGGAAATACATTAATTCTTTATTTTAGTTTCCAATCACGTCAAATATTCAATATTAAAGGTTTCATGTCACAAGAATTTTTGAATGTTTTTAAAATTATCTACTTAATTCGAGAACGTCATTTGCAGCTAAGTTTCGCTTAGTTGATATATTTTGCAGGTTATCTTTTCTTTTTTCTCCTTATTTGTTTTAAAAGCAAACCTTAAATATATAAAAAAGTGATGGCGGTTTAGTTGGTCATATAGCATGGAACTCTGTACCTATTCAACTTTTTCAGAATGCAAGGTATAAATCTAGAACCTGCTCTTTATATTAAAATATTTTCGAGCGCATTTAACGCTTGAAATTATCTCTGGGGCAGGAATTTACATCATATCCCACCGGTTTGGGAAAACCCACCGGTGAACTTTACATAATCAAATGGTGCACTTTACAAGCATTTTCGACTCACAGATTAAAACCACAAAGTCCCAAGAAAATCTAGCCACACTTTTCGGAATTAAAAATCCATTTTACTCGCCCGAGAGAAACGCAACCGGATTTTAAAACAGTCCACATGGAAGCCAAATTTTACATCTATACGCTCAACATATGTAATCAATGATAAGATGAAATTTAGTGTTTTTTAACATTTGTATATGCTCGTAGATTAAGTGTCACAAACACGTTCAAATATCTGGATGAGTATTTTATGGAAAGTAAATGATTGTGTCAGTTTTGACCTAATCCACGTGATATCTTCATATATGATTAGCAGCATTCACAGCTATGTATAGAACTAAGAATAATGAGC
>JAJLWW010000140.1:0-60593 GCA_030570935.1 Geotrichum klebahnii
CCAAGCACCTTCGAGAATTTCGTATTATTATCAGATCGTAGTTTTTCACTACCATAGCCGTGTCGCATGAATTAAAGCTTTCGATTAATCTTTGGAGTCCCGCCTTCCAGTTGAAAGCACAATCAGAAGGTACCACGTAAAAAACCTTTTGCAAGGAAAAAACCCATGGAAAGAATAGTCAGCTGAAACGTTTAGCAAATGTACAAATTGATTTTTTAAGCGTTTTCCTGGCTATATGTCGTGTTACGGCATTCAAAAGTTTTTTATTGTAATTTGCTTCGTTAGCTCAGTCGGTAGAGCGTCAGTCTCATATATCGTTAGATATCTGAAGGTCGAGAGTTCGAGCCTCCCACGGAGCAAATCTTTTTATTTTGACAGTCCATGATCATTGATTTTGTCTAGGTTTTGGACGTTAAGAAAAATCAAGTTTCCCCATAAATATTTCTTCTCTAAAATGCGGTTGAAATTTAACTCCCATTAAACAAATATCACGTGGACTATCAACTTTTTGCACAAACTTTTTTTTTTCCAGCCCAAATTTAAATTCAGTTATTCCTCGTGTATTGCCCATATCAGCAATCATTCAACACACAACTTCGTATCCTACAGCCATGTCCTCCTCATTAGAGTCACAATCATCGAGCCGTAAGGAGCGGTTAGCTCAACTACGCAATTTAAAGAGCAAAACTCAAAATAAACCTAACGGCCAATCTCCAGATGAAAGGTATGAAAAGCCACTCCCATTACATTTATTAATTCCATATATTAACACTTGTTTTAATAGTACATCAACAGCTACTCCACCACATGTAGTTATAAGTGGCCGTAATTTTGATATGGAAACGCGTGGGCCCAAGCTAGGATTCAATGCTCCTCCTACTTCATTTGAGTTATCAGGCGAGGATGGCGCTGTTGAGACAGTTGAACTTGCTTCACAACAGCTTGAAGAAAAGGCTCTAGCTGATTTAAAAGCTAAATCAGGGCGCCAAATTGATTTGGATAGTTTACAACCGAAAAGAGCTAACTGGGATTTGAAACGGGATTTAGAACCAAAATTTCAGCTATTGGAAGACAGGACTCATGATGCAGTTCTCCAGATTGTACGTGAAAGACTTCAAAAGGAACGACTCCAACTTCAACAACAACAAGAGAAGCAGCAAGAGCAAGAGTAATAACAGTAATAATAATCTGTTGACGCTTCCTTACTATTTATTATTTCTATTCTTGATCCACTCTGCCATTCTTTTTGATTCTTCGGATCAAGATTAGTCTAGACATTTTTCCAGCTTTTGTATTTATCTGATTATATTCTAGATTAAGTATACATTAGACCATTATGTCTTAAATCAAAGTCAATAACACCCAATTCCTTTCACTCTTCAATATAGTATCGTAATGCCAAACACTGTACAACCGGGTAATTAATTTCTTGCGGAAATCACAGCATGTTAAAATTTCAGCACGAATTCCAGTCATCAGTGATTCATCACCACCACCACAGCCAAATCCCTCCCAATTTAATATCAAACTTTTTTATATCAACACCACCACCAAGATAATTATTTCTCTCTCTACCCACCGTCCCCAACCCTCACAACATCGACGTTTATAAGAGGGAGAGTACTATTCGCGTCTTATATTTATATATACCTTTCGATTCTTCTGTTCCGGAGTGTTTAGCTACACTAAGGAATCTTCATTTTTTCATTTTTCATTTTATTTTATTTTTATTTTCACACACCCCAGTCCTTGCAAGTTTTTTTGCGATTGAATAGAAACACAAAATGAGTGGCGCTAGATTTCCTCACTCCAGTGCTCCTCTCAGCACAATCAAAGAAGTAAATATTTTGAATTATGCTGATTTCTGGCATCATTTATACTAACTTTCCATTTTCACAGGTCCAGTTTGGCCTTCTTTCGCCTGAGGAAGTGGTATGTGCTTGAAATTTTTCATTTTCGCGCGCGCCAACTCGCAAATTTTATTATTTTGTCAGGTATAATGAATTTGGAAAACTAACATTTCATATAGAAAGCAATCAGCGTCGCTAAAATCGAGTATCCAGAAACTATGGATGAAACCCGTCTAAGACCACGAATTGGAGGTCTTAATGATCCAAGACTGGGTACTATCGATCGAAATTTCCGATGCCAAACTGTATGCTTTGTTTTCCCAATTTATTTTTTATCGCCGCCACTTTGTGCTAATTATTATTTTAGTGTGGTGAAGGCATGTCTGAATGTCCCGGCCACTTTGGTCATATTGAATTAGCAAAGCCTGTCTTTCATATTGGTAGGTCTATTTCTAACAAACAAACAAAATCAGTACAAGCTTGACAATGTTAACATACAATTCTTTAAGGATTCATCAACAAAATCAAAAAAATCTGCGAATGCGTGTGCTTTCACTGCGGTAAAGTTCTCTTGGATGAGGTAAATACCCAGATTCATTTTTTTTTTTGTTTTTATCTGAATCTTTCTAATCCATTTAGTCTAATCCGCTATTTGCTCAAGCAATCAGCATCCGTGATGCGAAGCGACGGTTCAATGCAGTTTGGGCCCTTTGTAAAGTTAAAACTGTTTGTGAGGCCGATCCTGCAGAGGATGATTATAATGATCCTCTAAATCCACAAAAAGGCGAGAGAACATATCATGGCGGATGTGGCAATGCGCAACCCACTGTTCGACGTGACGGTCTTAAACTAATGGGCATTTGGAAGCGCGAAAAAGGAGAAGATGGAGAAAACGTGCAAGAAAAGCGACCTCTTACTCCTAGCGAAATTCTAAATGTCTTTAAACATATTTCTAGTGAGGACATTTACCGACTAGGGCTGAATGAAGATTACGCAAGACCAGATTGGATGATCATTACTGTTCTTCCCGTGCCACCACCTCCCGTCAGACCCAGTATCGCAATCAACGAATCCGCTCGAGGAGAAGATGATTTAACATACAAACTTGCCGACATCATTAAAGCCAATGGCAATGTTCAACGTTGTGAACAGGAAGGTGCACCTGCCCATGTAATCAATGAGTTTGAAGCTTTGCTTCAGTACCATGTTGCTACGTACATGGACAACGACATTGCTGGTCAACCTCAAGCTTTACAAAAGTCTGGTCGTCCTGTTAAATCTATTAGAGCCAGATTAAAGGGTAAGGAAGGCCGATTACGAGGAAATTTGATGGGCAAGCGTGTGGATTTCTCTGCTCGTACAGTTATTACTGGTGATCCGAATCTGGATCTGGATCAAGTTGGTGTGCCCCGAAGCATTGCTCGTACTCTTTCTTATCCTGAAACTGTCACTCCTTACAATATTCACAAACTTACCCAGTATGTTCGAAATGGTCCAAATGAACATCCTGGTGCGAAATACGTCATTAGAGATACAGGCGAAAGAATTGATTTAAGGTACCACAAGAGGGCAGGAGATATTGCGTTGCAATATGGTTGGAAAGTCGAGCGACATTTAATGGATAATGACCCTGTACTGTTTAACCGTCAACCCTCGTTACATAAAATGTCCATGATGGCACATCGTGTTAAAGTCATGCCATACTCAACTTTCCGTCTGAATTTATCTGTCACTTCTCCTTATAATGCCGATTTCGATGGTGACGAAATGAATTTGCACGTACCCCAATCTGAAGAAACTAGAGCTGAGCTGAGCCAGATTTGCTTAGTACCTTTGCAGATTATCACTCCTCAGTCTAACAAACCCTGTATGGGTATTGTACAAGATACCCTGTGTGGTATTAGAAAACTCACCAAGCGTGATACCTTTGTTGAGTATGAACAAGTTATGAATATTCTGTTTTGGATTCCTCACTGGAATGGAGTTGTACCTGAACCCGCTATTATTAAGCCAAAGCCACTATGGACTGGTAAACAAGTGATTGCTCAGTGTATTCCCAATGGAATTCATATTCGACGTCTTGACAAGAGTCCGTTATCTCCTGATGATGATGGTATGCTTATTGTTAAGGGTGAGATCATGTACGGAGTCGTCAATAAGAAAACTATTGGTGCTTCTGCTGGTGGTCTTGTTGATGTTATTTTCCGTGAAAAGGGTCCTGAGCAGTGCCGTGATTTTTTTGGAAATATTCAAAAGGTTGTCAATTATTGGCTCTTGCATAACGGATTTTCTATCGGTATTGGTGATACCATTGCAGATGGAGCTACTATGAGACATATCACTGAAACTATTTCAGAAGCAAAGCAAAAGGTCCAAGATATCATTAATGATGCCCAACTTAATAAACTTGAAAGAGAGCAAGGTATGACTTTGCGTGAATCTTTTGAGCAGAACGTGTCTAGAACACTTAATCAAGCAAGAGATAATGCTGGTAAATCTGCAGAAAAGTCTTTGAAGGAATTGAACAATGTCAAGCAGATGGTTATTTCCGGTTCTAAGGGTTCTTTTATTAACATTTCTCAGATGTCTGCTTGTGTGGGTCAGCAAATTGTCGAAGGTAAACGTATTCCTTTTGGCTTTATGGATAGAACACTTCCTCATTTCACAAAGGATGATTACAGTCCTGAATCAAAAGGATTTATTGAAAATTCTTATCTTCGAGGTCTTACTCCACAGGAATTTTTCTTCCACGCAATGGCTGGTAGAGAAGGTCTTATTGATACTGCTGTTAAAACTGCAGAAACCGGTTATATCCAGCGTCGTCTGGTTAAAGCATTGGAAGATGTCATGGTTCAATATGATGGTACTGTTAGAAATTCCTTGGGTGATGTTCTACAGTTTGTCTATGGTGAAGATGGCCTTGATTCCGTCAAGGTAGAAAGTCAGCCCATTGATACAATTCCTGGTGCTAATGAGTCTTTTGAGCGAAGATACAGAGTTGACCTTATGGATTCATCTAAAAGTCTCAAATCATCTCGCATTGAGAGTGGTAATGACATTTTTGGCGATATTGATATGCAGCGTCTTCTTGATGAAGAGTATGACCAGTTGTTGCATGACAGACAGTTCTTGAGATCTGGAACTTTCCCTGGAAGTGACAGTGGTTGGCATTTGCCAGTTAACCTCAGGCGTGTTATCCTTAACGCCCAACAAATTTTTAATGTTGATCTTAACAAGGCAAGTAATTTGACTGTTCCTGAGATTATTAATGGCGTTAAAGATTTGGCTGAACGACTTGTTGTTGTTCGAGGTTCTGATAGACTGACTATTGAAGCTCAAGACAATGCTACCATTCTCTTCAAATGTATGCTTCGATCTGTCTTTTCTGTTAAGCGTGTAATTGAAGAATTCCGTTTGAATAGGGCCTCTTTCGAATGGGCAATGGGTGAAATTGATTCTCAGTTTGCCAGATCCTTAGTCAACCCTGGTGAAATGGTTGGTGTTGTTGCTGCTCAGTCTATTGGTGAACCTGCCACTCAGATGACGCTGAACACTTTCCATTATGCTGGTGTGTCTTCTAAGAACGTCACTTTGGGTGTTCCTCGTTTGAAGGAGATTCTTAACGTTGCAAAGAACATCAAGACTCCTTCAATGTCTGTTTACCTGGATAGAGAAAAGGCAATGGATATGACCAAAGCCAAGGATGTTATGGCTTCTATTCAGTATACTAATCTTTCTCATGTGGTGAAGGCTACTGGTATTTATTACGATCCCGACCCACAGTCAACCGTAATTGCTGAAGATGAAGACATTGTTGCCACACATTTCAGTATTCCAGATGAAAAACTGTTGTCTGAGCTATACAAACATAGTCCTTGGGTACTTCGTCTTGAAATTGATCGTCAGAAGTTGCTTAACAATAATTTGACCATGGACCAAGTCACTGAAAAGATTTCCGGTAGTTTTGGAGGTGACATGGCACTTATTTGGTCCGATGATAACGCTCCTGATCTTACTATTCGATGCAGAATTGTTCGTGACCCTAAATCTTTGGGTGAAGAGGTTGAAGCTGAAGAAGACCAAATGCTTAAAAAACTCATGTTTCACATGCTTGAGAACATTGTTTTGTGTGGTGTTTCTAATATTACTCGTGTGTACCTCACCAAGTTTGAAATTCGAGAACCAGATGAGACTGGCGAATATCAAAAGATTGCCGCTTGGAACTTGGAAACTGATGGTTCCAATCTTGCTGATGTTATGGCTATTGACGGTGTCGATGCATCCAAGACCTACTGTAATTCGTTTGTTGAGGTTCTCTCTGTTCTTGGTATCGAGGCTTCAAGAATGTCTCTGTTTAAAGAAATCAGTAATGTGTTGTCTTTCGATGGTTCTTACGTCAACTACAGACATATTGCTTTGCTGGTAGATGCCATGACTTCTCGTGGCCATATCATGGCTATTACTCGTCACGGTATCAACAGAGCTGACACAGGTGCTCTTATGAGATGTTCTTTCGAAGAAACAGTCGAAATTCTTCTTGAAGCTGCTGCTGTAGCTGAGCTTGATGACTGCCGAGGTGTTTCTGAAAATGTCATGCTTGGCCAAATGGCTCCATTGGGTACAGGAAGTTTTGATGTTGTACTGGATGACGAAATGCTTATGGCTAATGCTGTCGACTATTCCCGCGCTGATATGCCTGTTAACTATGGAACTGCTAGTGGCAAAATGTTGGAAGGATCTGCCACTCCTTATGATGGACGTTCACCCATGTATGATAACTCTGCTCATATTGGATCTGCAGATTCCAGCGCTCCCTTCTCTCCTTTGGCAAACTCTGGAGTTGGTGATGATCGCGGTGGATTTACTGACTACGGTGGCGGATTCCAAAGTCCATTTGGCGGAACTGCATCCCCTGGATATGCACCTACTTCTCCTTTCTCTTCTTTTGGTTCACAGTCTCCAGGATTCGGTGGTGGCACCTCTCCTTCGTACTCTCCCAGCAGTCCGGCTTATGGAGGTACCTCTCCAGGATTTTCTGCGACTTCGCCAGCCTACTCGCCAACCTCCCCTTCATACTCTCCTACCTCACCATCTTATTCTCCAACCTCTCCATCGTATTCACCCACTTCCCCATCATACTCTCCTACGTCACCCTCATACTCTCCTACTTCACCCTCATATTCTCCCACTTCTCCTTCTTATTCTCCCACTTCTCCTTCCTATTCCCCCACCTCCCCCTCTTACTCACCCACTTCACCTTCTTATTCTCCTACTTCCCCTTCATACTCTCCTTCTGGAGCGTCTTATTCTCCTACTAGCCCTGAGTATTCTCCTACGAGTCCCTCTTTTAACGGACCTGGGGCATCGTATTCCCCCACTTCACCTTCATATTCACCCACTTCACCTTCCTTTTCCCCTACTTCACCTTCTTTCTCGCCTACTTCACCTTCATTTTCTCCTACCTCACCATCCTTCTCCCCAACTGGTGGACAGTCTCCATCCTACTCACCTAGCGGAGCATCATACTCCCCGACGTCTCCAAGTTATTCACCTACGTCACCCTCAAACAACAACAATCAAAACAACAACTCCTAGTGAAGCCACTACTTGGAGTAGTAATTCATATTTATTTTTTTTGCGTTTGTGAATCAGATGAGAGGAGAGAACATAAAAACTCGGAACCCAAAATCACAAAAAAAGATTGTGTCCAATTTAACGAAAATCATAGAAAAAACTAAATTAACTATAACACTTTTTTATTTGTCGTAAATATATCTATTTAAAAATTGAAATTATTAAATAATTCCAAAGGTTGATCAAGAGAATGAGAATTAAGCTTGGGCAAGGGCAGATACATGTAGGTAGAAAAAATTTATTTTCTCCCAACGAAGGAATCAATTTTTCAATTTTTTTTTTAGTTGAATTTTTTTTTCTTCTAATTCCAAGATCAAAATACAACAACTATAATTTCACATACAATGGCAAGGAAGTCGAGCAAGTCAACTGAGACTTGGGATGATTTTGAACATGATGAAGTTGACAGTTTCCATGAGAAGCGAGAGAGGAATCTAGCAAAGAAGGCATCAGTAGGAAGTCGGAATACTCAAGATGAGCAATACGAAATGAGTGACGAAGAAATCATGGGTTTGAAAGGAGCTGGATATAGTGATTCCTCAGAAGAAGAAGAAGAAGAAGCTGATGATGATGACGATGATGATGGATTTGGTGCTCAAGGAGGAGAAGAAGAAGACTTAGAAGGATGGGGAAACAAACGATCCAACTATTATGGAGCCGACGACCTTGAAAATGATGAAGACAAGCAAGAAGAAGAAGCTGAAGCTATTCGACTGCAAAAGAAACATTTAAGTGAACTTAAAGCTTCCGATTTCTACGAAGAAGATGATTTTAAACAATGGGAAAAATCAGCAAAGGAAATGGAGGCAGGACCAACAGTAATAGATACACAGGTTGTGCTGGAAAGTTTGCCGACACAAGATGCAGCTGAGTTGTCTGTACAAGAGAGAGAAAAGTTGCTAGATACTGTGTACCCTGAAGCCAAGCCTTTGGCAGAAGAACTGGTTACACTTTTACCACAGCTTGAAAGTCTTAAAGAACAAAGTACTTCTACAACGTCAGATTCTCCTGAAGTTCAACTTTCATCGCTCAAGTATAACTCATTATCAGCATACCTTGGAACTATCAATGCTTACTTTGCATTGTTAATATCCAATATTTCAGGCACTAAAATTAACTTGAAAGAGCACCCTGTTATGGAGGGAATCTTGAAGGGCCGTGAGGTCTGGAGATCAGTGAACGACTTGTCTGTTGGAACTGGCGAGCCTGCTGAAAATGATAGTGAAGAGGACCTTGACTCTGAAGGTGAGGAAGATGATATTTTGAATACCGATACTTTGGTCGCCAAAGCCAACACAACTTCTAAGCGAAAGAGATCTGAAGTGGATGATCTTGTTGACGATGAAGACGAGTCTAGTGATGCTGGCAGTGAAGATGATGAAGAAAAACCTGAAATCTTTGAGTCTGAAGAAAATGATTCTGACTTGGATATTTCTGTTCCAGTGATTGAAAAGAGCAGCAAAACACAAGAGAAGCGCAAGAAGAAGCCCAGCCGTACTAGTGACTATGGCGAAAGTACTGATATCTCTACAGCTGATATGGCTGACAAGCTGTCACGTAAACGCAATCTCCGATACTACACATCTAAAATTGACCAGCAATCTGCTAAAGTCCGAGAAAAACTCACAGGCGATTCTGATTTACCTTATAAAGAAAGAAGATTTGAACGTGAACAACGTCTTAATGAAGAGGCTAGAAGACGGGGTGATTTACAAGGTAGAGACAATGATGATGCAGATAACTTTGATTCAGGCGATGATGATGATTCCACAGCCAAGCAGGTCCGAGCATCATTTGACAATGATTACTATGACATGGTTGCTTCAAGTGCCAAACAAAAGAAGAGCGATCGCAAGCATGCACATGAAGCTGCTATTCAAGCTGCCAAAGAAGGTAAACTTGCTGAACTCCAAGATGAAATTGGTGAAAACGGAAAACGTGCCATCAACTATCAAATTCTCAAAAACAAGGGTCTTACTCCTCATCGTAAGAAGGAGAACAGAAATGCTCGTGTCAAGAAGAGAAAGAAGTATGACCAAGCACAGAAGAAGTTATCAAGTGTACGCCGTGTTTACAAGCAACCTACGGCTGCATATGGAGGTGAAGAGACTGGTATTAAGAAGAACATTGTACGTAGTGTTAAGTTTACATAAATGGAATGAAAATGACGGGTTTAGAAGCAAAGATCAACATTGTAGAGAGTAATAGTACAGTGCTACGATTCTGCAAATTTGGGGTATGCTTTTAGATATTGTATTTCCAAATATCCCCAACTTCATCAATTGGTAAAAGTTCCCATACCTGTATCTATACATATACTAATCTAAATTCATAAGAATGTAAATTGATTTGAAAGAGTTTCTCAGGAAACAAGAGCAACAACATATCCTTAAAAGGCCTCTACGTTCACATAAAACTCTAGTTTGTGACACAAATCCAGTTGCGAAGTGTATTTGACATTGATCTTCAACAATCCAACAAAACTAAATATACTTTAATCTAGAAGAAGAATAAAATACAGTTCAAAAATAATCAGAATGAAGCATTAATTAAATATGGTTAAACCTATGAGCAGGGCGAACAAACCTAGGCTCATTTTTCCACTGTTTACAAAGTTCAAAAGTCTATGAAAATGTTGGGCTAGGGTATATATCGTGAATCATAAACAACCATGGAGCCTTTTAGTTTTTCATATTTCATCCAATGTCACTTCCATCCCTCAGTTGACCAGGTATCGTAGAGTTATTTAGAAAATACCAAAATTTAAAAAAGACATTGGTACTAAAGACTCTGATAGAGATACCAACTAACATTTGGGAATGGCAAAGAAAGTTATTGATGAGCACGACAAGGGCTCGAATGGAACTGTTGAGGAAGACACGGTAACAGGACCGCCATTGCTTCTACAGCTTATTCTTGCCCAACTACTAAATGAAAAGGGGGAAGACGCGTTTCCAGAGATCGTCGAAGACTTGAAACATCATTCATTGTTGCAAGGTATAGAAGAGCGCAACATGACGGTATCAGTAAGTTGAACGAAACTTTGCTATGAAAGCTTGTGCATGAGTGAGTGAACTTACACATTTTTGTTTTAATAGAAATGTAAAGAACTTTATTCAAGTCTGTTACGATCTGAACGACTTGAAAGAGAGGATTCAACCGATTCCACTTCAAAAAAGAATAAGAAAGGTATGATCTTTTGTCTCTACTTCACCATTAGTTGAACTCTTAATTTTCTAACACAAAGAAGCTTCTGGATGGACGCTGAAACTTGCACAGTCACTCTACATGTCTTATACGGAAGAGCTAATGCAGACGATTCGTGACGATGAGACCGAGTTTATCAAAACGTATCAAGCCATTTCGGATATTCAAGAAGGTAAATGGGATGAGCAACTAGAATCCGCTCAGGAGGCTAGGCTCGAGGAGGGTTCAAAGGAGCAGTCAACTTGAAGTTGAACTAGAAAAGGCTCCAGCATTTGGGAGGTAGTCACTGAATGATATCATAGTGCTGAGCACTGACAGCTGCCGCCGTTAGAGATTGTTTAGACCAGATCTTAGGTCTTTGTTTAAAACAAAAAAATCTGGGGTTGGGATGGATGCCGCTTATTTCCCTAAATCTATCACATGTCCACGATACTCCATTTGCCGAAGACTTTTTATGACATTTGATTTATATTTTAATATATTTATTTATTTATTTATTTATTTATTTATTTGAATTTAATTTAATTTTATTCAATTTAATTGTACTTTTTCTTCTGCTTTTCTTTAAGAGACCTCCTCATTTCTTGTATTTATATTTTTACTCAGCTTTGTACCGGATTTTACTAGTTCACTGTGGTTATATTTCTTTCCTTTTCGGCTTCCAAGCACATTGTTCGAACTCTTGGGTCCTGCCAAACTGAGGCCTAGGTTGCTGCTTCTCAGTGAACCTATATTCTAGTCTGCCGCACTACTCTAGTTCTTTTTTTATATTTATTAATTATTTTATTATACATTCATAGGCATGAATACTGCCCTTTCATATCTATCATTTCTGTCAACAACAGAGGATCTTCAAGATGCTTCTGTGGCGGGAGATTCTGCCCTCGCATCCCCTAGATCCTCGTCAATACAAGCATCAGAAAGTACCAAAGACCATATAATAGACAAGGTTATCGAAAAAATATTGGCAGTTAGCATTCCAGTATCGCCATCGTCCAAGAGAAAGTCATCAGGGGCATCTCAACCAGCTAGTGCAGATCCAGACTTTTCACTGGCTATCATGGCCTCAAATATAAGAAAATTAAACTCTCGGTGAGTAAATTGAACTGTCCCTTCAATTCTTTTCTCTATTCTAACAAGTGAATCTCTTGTAGTGCTGGCATCCTTTTGGTTGTTCCTAGTGCACTGGCCCACATATTGTCCTGGGATCAACCAGCTCTGACCCTGTCTGTCGTTTCAGTGTATACATATGCATGCTTCTATCCATTTATATTAATGGCAGTGCCTGCAACGCTGATATTAGTAGGTATCATGGCTCCAGGCTACGATAAGCGACATCCTATGCCTTCTAAATTACTACCCACCAAGTTCCAATACAAAGACCCACTTGAGGCCGAGGCTGAAGAGAGCGAGATGAAGGAACTGGTGGAGATTCAGTTACAACGGCAAAAAGAAGAGACGGAAAAAGTGCTAATGGAACGTCTCCGCGACCTGCAAAATATGCTAGGAGGGCTTGTCAAGGCCATGGACGCAATGGAGGCATTTGTGATAGGTGTTGGGTCCTTTGCAAATGAAGCCAAGTCTACAGCATTATATTTATTTCTCTTGATGGCTCTATTTAGCACACTATATATAGCTTCATTTGTTCCTACCAACATTGCCATCTGCAGCGCAGGTTGGATAGCGGCCCTGCTGGGCCATCCAGTTATCCAGGAACGCGCTATAGCTCTCAACAAAGCTTACTGGGAGATGCCTGACTCGAGCCTTGTCGAATTCATAAGGAAGCTAGAAACCGAGGATGTTATACTCGATTTTCCTCCTGAAGAGCGCGAGGTTGAGCTTTTCGAGCTACAGCGTGTTGGGCTGACTCCTAGGCAATGGACTCCCTGGGTTTTTACGCCTATAGTCTACGAAATGCAATCGCCATTACGAATAAGCATGGAGCGTCCACCAGGAACCCGATTCATGGAAGATGTGGAACCTCCCGAGGGCTGGTTTTTCAAGGATGATAGTCCGTGGGAGGTAGACAAATGTACCAAGGCGTGGGTAGCATATAGAGGGATCCGGAACGTAGAACTTGATCTGGAAAATGCCTGGGCATATGACTACAAATATGATGAACGAGGTGAATGGCGTCGTCGGCGTTGGCTTCGAAAATGCTACCGATATGGGGTTGAATAGGGTACGGAAGGACCAGTTGATTTGACATAAATGCACCGTCTTAATACATATGAATATTGTATATTCATTAATTCTTAATTTTTTGCTGGTTAACCAAAACGTTGCAAGTTGGGATTTTTTTGATTTTTCATTTTCAAAACCTCAACCACCACGAATTTCTATCATGGACGAGATTGTCTCTGGCAGACTGAAAACATTCGATGCCTTTCGTAAGTTTCCAGCTACATGAAATTTTTTTTTTTCATTTCACTGACCGTCTCTTTTTTTGTAATTGTACAGCCAAGGTCTCGTCTTCATATTCTATTAGATCTACGCGGGGTGGATATGCGACTATTTTACTGACAGTGGGATGCCTCTTTTTCATCTGGATCCAGTTCGCCGAGTACCTCGGAGGTATTGAAGAACATCAGTTCACAGTAGATAAGGATGTGGGCCGGGACATGCAAATCAACGTTGATATGACGGTGGCTATTCATTGCGATAAAATATCGGTCAACGTGCTGGACAAGTCCATGGACCGACTCATCGTGTCTGAACTTCTAAAGTTTCAAAAAGTGAGTAGGACTTGGTCAACAAAATTGATTAATTTCTCATATGTGGACAGTACTAATATGACAATTTGAATTGGTTTCGTTTCTAAAAAGACGGATTTCGAGCAAGCGTTAAAATATTCTGACCAGATTCGTCTGGACGACTCTAATCTGCGGCGAGAAACCCTGCACGGAGTTCTACGTCGAGCAAAACGTGCTCGCCATTTCTCATCGCGCAAATCCATTTCAAATGGTCAGGCTTGCCGAATTTATGGGTCGTTTCCAGTTACGAAAGTCCAAGGAGATTTCCACATCATTTCGAAAGAGTTCTTTTTACGAAGTTTCCGACACGACTCGGGTAGTATGTGAAAAGATTTGAATTATAAAGGAAATATGAGCTAACCTTGGGGTGCTACTCTTTTTTAGCCTACAACTTTACGCATATCATTGATGAGTTTTCATTTGGAGAATATTATCCAAAGCTCGTGAATCCTTTAGACGGCATTGTGGCTTATGCCGAGAAGAGTGAGTACTCATATTCCATGGATATAGAATCTGTCCTAACTAGAAGTTTAGCCAACATGGCATTCCAGTATTTCTTGTCAGTAGTTCCTACTACCTACAAAAGCTCTGCAACTAGCCGAGCCATCGTCACAAATCAATACGCTGTGACTGAGCTATTACAAGATATGACTAATAGAGTCAGTCCTCCTGGGCTCTTTTTCAAGTATGATATTGAGCCTGTGGCTTTAACAATCACTGACGCGCGACTGCCATTTTCGCAGTTTCTAATGCGCCTCGTTAACATTATTGGAGGTGTCGTAGTGTGTACCGGCGCATGCTACAGAATGGGAGAGAACCTACTGAGCCGGATCTTTGGCCGTCGATTCCAGAGTGAAAATGATGCCAAAGAAGGTATTATTGATCAGACCGAGAAGAGCTCGTCTGATTTTAAAAACTGATTCTTTGTAGAATATATATGAAATAGTGAAGTTGAATGGGGATTTGTATCAAAGTCTTGGTATTCACCACCGTAATTCAATGACTCTCATGACCTTTGAAATGATATTGATTGTATTTGTAGTAGTTGCTGGTTCGTGATCATAGCCTTGACAATAGGCTCCATATTAGCTTTTGTAGCGAGTAGTCACGTGGCGATAACAGTTAAATAAAGTTTTAATTTAGTGTGATCATCTCCCGGGCAACGTCATTTCCTAGTTTGGCAGTGAATATAAGCTTCAAGTCTCAAATACCAAGTCTCAATTTTGAAAGGGCTAGGGCCAATTTAACTGCGCTTTCCTCTTCGTCTTCGTTTGTCTCTTCTCTTTTCTCTTCTTCACTCAGTTTCATTCAGTTTCATTTCATTTCACTTCCAGTTTCTCGTCTTCAAGTTCATTTTCTTGTGCTCTGCTTCGTTTCTATTTGATATCAAGGCACACATTATACTCTCTCCATCACTTTTTCCCGCCAATATTTCTCTCAATCGAAAATGAGGTGGGTTCTTTGATATTATCCTCTTCCACCTTTCAATCACACTAACTAACCTTGCCAGTTCTCCTAAGCGTCGTATTGAGACTGATGTCATGAAATTGTAAGTTCCATTTAACCAGGACTTTTGTCTTATTGGCTAACCTTACTAGACTCATGAGTGATTATGAGGTGACCCTGGTAAATGACAACATGTAAGTCCATAATCCTTTTCATTTGAGACAAATACCAACACTCTCTGTTATAGGCAAGAGTTCTTTGTCAAGTTTAAAGGTCCAGAAGAGAGTAAGTAGATTTGGATATTCTTTTCCTGTATTATGCAACCGATTCCATAGATTGCTTGTCATACAGTTTCCCATACTATTACCCCATACTAACTATTTTAGCTCCTTACACTGAGGGCATTTGGAAGGTTCATGTTGAGCTACCTGACCAGTACCCTTACAAGTCACCATCTATTGGCTTTGTGAACAAAATGTACCATCCAAATATTGATGAGATGAGCGGTTCTGTCTGCCTTGATGTAATTAATCAAACCTGGAGCCCAATGTTTGGTAAGCTGCTGACATACCTTGAGAGTATTTTCTCCTTGCTAACAATGCCTTCCTTTAAGATATGCTCAACATTTTTGAAGTCTTTCTGCCACAGCTTTTGCGATACCCGAATGCTTCAGATCCCCTTAATAGCGAGGCATCATCGTTATTGCTGCGGGAGCCCAAGGCTTACGAAGCCAAAGTGAAAGGTAAGCATACATAAGTTCAGAGGTAACAAAGTGTCCACCAGTAGATTGCTAACTATCTGGGTTATAGAATATGTGAAAAAGTACGCATCTAAGGATGCGTTTGAGGCTGCAGATGACGATGATTCATCTGATGAGGAAATGTCGTCAGTTGGCTCGTTTGATTCCGACGAGGACGAGGAAGCCGCTGGCAAGATGGAGGTTTAAATCCTTGATGAATTTTATGAGCAGTCAATGCATAGTTATACGAATTTTTGTTTGTTTCTTTTTACGTCTGGAGAAGTCTAGGAAATATATTATTGATAGTATGATATCATATGAATCTGTCTGTAAAAACTTTTTTTTTTGTATGTGTGTGAGGGGCTGGAGAAGAAGGTGGAGTTGTTTCGTAGTAACCAGATTGTGCCAACTTACGGTGACAGGACGAGCTGTTCTCATGATCAACATCCTGACCTTCAGCTGGTTTAGCATTTCACAAGAAGGTTTCCTTTGTTTTGACCGTTTTTGCAAGTCTTCACATGTGCTGGTTCATACTTATGTTGATGTTTTTGTTTGACATTATGATCATTATGATCATCATCATCACCGCCATCATCGTCATTGGAATTGTCGATAGTGCTGAGCTACCCTACTGATCCTTTTTGTAGTGATAAGCATTCCACTAAAAGTGGGCCTTTTGTAGTAAATATCGTTACAGCCGGTGTTTGATACGTTGTTTATAGTAGTATCGATGAGCACACTGAACCACCAACAAATCACCAAAAATACGAAACTAAAAAATAAAAAATTAATATTAAAATAAAATAAAATAAAATAAAATAAATTAAAAGAATAAAAAGTCATGAAAATATTTTGTTCTTTCTTCCTCCTTTTCTTCTCTCTTGCTCTGTTTCATTTTCATTCATCTTTTCATTCATCTTTTCATTCATATCTACACTTCTCTCAAGTTTTAGCTTCCTCGTGTGCCCTTCTTCAACCTACTTTTATTTTTATTTTTATTATTTTCCTTACTTCTTTGCCCTGCTCTGTTGCCTGCTCTTTGCACTATACACTCCAGGACTAACCACCTATCTCACTACTACTATCATTACCAATACTATACGCTGTAGTTCACTTCCTGGCTCTGCGCTGTTTCTAAACCAAAATCCTTCCCTCAACCCTTTTCTACTCATCGTTCTCGCACAATGACAACCACTGTACCAGCTGTCTATGCGTTTCCTGAATTCTCGGAGGTGGCAGCTGCCGTGGCGGATCATGTTATTGCTGCTCAAAATGCTACTCTTGCACCACCTTCAAAACCAAAAGCAACTGCCAATCCAAATAAACGGTTCAAAATTGGCCTATCTGGTGGGTCCTTGATCTCGGTACTCCAAGAAGGATTACTGGCCCGCCCTGACGTTCAATGGGATAAATGGTGAGTATCATACAAAAAAAAAAAAAATAACTAAAAAATAAGCAGCAATTTTGTTATCTAACCTCTTCTTTTAGGGATATCTACTTTGCAGACGAACGACTAGTACCCTTTTCAGATCCTGCAAGCAATTACGGTCTAGCTAAACGAAAATTGCTAGACAACATTCCTGAAGGTTTGCCCAGACCTCGGGTGTTCCACGTCGACGAGAAGTTACTGGATGACCCTCAGGAAGCCGCTGATGCCTACGAAAAAAAGTTAATAAAAGGTTTTGCCGCAAAGGATTCCGTCAAGCTCCCCATGTTTGATCTGCTGCTCTTGGGTTGCGCCCCAGATGGTCATATCTGCTCACTGTTTCCTAATCACCCTCTATTGCGTGAAGAGTATGCGTGGGTGGCTCCTATTGAAGATGCTCCGAAAGACCCGCCTCGCAGAATCACACTGACACTTCCTGTTATTTATCATTCGCACCGTGTAACCTTTGTGGTGGAAGGTTCCACCAAAGCACCTGTCATTAAAACCATTATGGAACGTCCTGAGAAGGGTCTGCCTTCTAGTCTGGTCAACGAGGCTGCAGCCGGCAAAGTGTCATGGTTTGTAGATGACGAGGCATTGACGGGTGTGTTTGTGACCAAAAAGGAGTACAAAATCCAGGTGAAATCTCGTACTACCAGCACTAGCACTACTCCTACTACTGCCAGTGGTGGTAGCAGTCCTGTGTCTTCATTAAGTCCAGTTGACTCTGCACCAAAAAACAAAGCCAGTATTGCAGTTTGAACCAACTTTTTTTTTTTTAAAAAAAAGAAAAAAAGAATTCAACCAAAATAATATAAGTAACAAAAACAAACTATAATGAATATTTGTATTTATTTACTACTGTACGTATTATTATTCTTCTTATTATTATTATTATTATTATCATCATCATTAAACTATTGTAGAGGTTCGGATGAACTACTAAGTCTGTTCAAGTGCAAATAAGCATCGGTACCATAACCTTCTAATGAAATTAACCGCAGATCACCACCAAAGTATCGGGCGTAAAGCCGTGAGATGGGCAACCCATATCCAAACCCAGCCATTGGTGCTTTGAAGTCAGACTTGTTATAATCAGGCTCTAGCGACGGAGTATCTTCAACAGTGGTATACATGTATGTCCAGATATCGTGTACGGCAGAACGAGGGATGCCACCACCTTCATCACTGATTTTGATGGTAATGTCTTCGTTGCCTTCAGCTACAATGATCTTCACAGGTGGATACGACTCGGCATCCACACCGTGTGATTCGACAACAGCTCGTAGTGAGTTTTTGATGATTTCAAAGAGCATATGGCTCAAGTGACCTGGCACATACATGAAGGAAAGATCAGGACGACACACAATTTCAACTTTGGGCGCTTCAAATAACCCGTACCATTCTTCACAGATGAACCTTGCATTGTCAATGGCGTCTTGTGCAATTTCTTTGATATTGGACTTGGTGCAAATGATACCCACGTAGTCATCACGCACTGGTTCAGTATTAAGTGCAATATGCTGGCCGATCAACATTCGAATGCCAATTCGTGACATGTAGAACCGATCCAAAAAGCTTTGGATTCCATGATCAATTTCTGTTACTCCCCGAGTCTGTTTCCATTCCACAACACCTTGCGCAACTGTAGTCACTAATGGGTCATGTCGGCGCTTAATAATCTTGAGTGTATCTGTAATGGTTTTGTTGTATTGATAAACCTCTGGTGGCCATAAAGCATCAGGCTCCACTGATGCAAAGTACCGTCGATTATTCGATTGCCGTTTATGCTTTCCATGGTCGTGATGATGCTTTTTCTTATCAGACACGGTTTCACCGTTTCGCGCGGGTTCCGGTTTAATTGCCACATCGCGGGCATCATTCCGTAATTCTTGAGGACTGATCTGGGGGCGGAACAGGCTTTCTTTGAGTTCTATAGACAGTTTTGGAGGCTTTAAAGACGTGAGTTCTTCGAAGGATTGGGCGTACCAGTCACGCACCCGCATGATTGAGGGGCTTTTGCTCAGGCCATGTGGTAGTTCTTCTAGATCTTTAACCCGGTGTGCCAAACGAATAGGGAGCTCTTCAGTCACGAATTGCGACGCTCGGAACATGGTACCAGCCGATGGGCTTCCTCCAAACTGGACCATTTGGCGTAAGCTTACACCTGTGGCAGGGAACAGAGCATAATGGTATATTTTTTTGGTGAGCTCTTCAGAAAGCTTCCATTTCGACATGATAAGAAGTTAAAGCTATGGCAACCTATAGATATTTCGAAAAGTTAAAAAAAAAAAAAAGAGTGTGTAGCAAACGTCGATAAACGACCTCTATATGAGAGAGATAAGATTAGTGTTCGTGTTGTATCACTGATAAAGAGGAAAGGGATATAAAGGCGATTGGTCGTACTTTTTAGATGGAGGTAAGTCAGGAAAAAGAAGAAGAAGAAGGGAAGAAGAAAAGATTCTGAGCCAAAGGGGCAGAAATCTTTTTTTTTTTTTTGCTTTTGGGTGCAAAACATAAAAAAAAAAAAATCAAAATCTTTGATAGCGCAAATTTCGTCTTCTGGGATTTTTCTGTGGGGTAGTAGGAAGCGCTGCTTTTTCTGTTTGGATCGTCATCTTTCGAGGTTTAAATTCTTTTTTATTCGTTTATTTCTATTATTTCTACTCCTCTTTTTCTTCTTCTTGCCATTTGAGTCTGGTTCGATGAGAAAATCTCAAGTCCGAGAGAAGTACAGAGCATAACTTGCGGGAGGGTCTCTGATCAAAAGATACCAGGACGGCTAAAACATACCGTTTTAAACAAACCTCCTCGGCGATTCAATGACCGAAGCTATGCAGTCTAAGGGAAGAATGCTGGTTGGTCGTCAGAACTAGTCTTAGACCCTATGGTACAAAGTCCAATTATTTGGATCCACAGTTATTCTCATCCTGACGTTGCCTTACCACTTTACGTTGACTGAACACTGCATTTCTCCAGCACTGAGGCTCCAAAAATAAACCAACATTCACAATCCAGCAAAAGCCTTTCAACTTTATGGATATTACATCTCGAATCCTGCCATTCCCTCTACCAATTGATTTTGTGACTGTAATTCAGTAAAATTTTTTTATCACTTTAGGGCTTCGGCAAGTTGACAATGAAATTATTTATACTGGGACGTTTTCAACTTTCTCTCCTGTCAATGACGACCACTTCTTATGGACACCTCACCCACTCGTTTCTCATGGATTTTTTCATAACCACGACTATTACTCACACAATATTCAGTATAAAACTCTCACCATGGTAAACCTGGCCACATTGTCCAGCTTTCTTGGATGGTCGTATTTCATTTGTTGGGTACGTATATTTTTGCCTGAGTCTTGCTTGATTGTATTTAATGGTATATAATTGTGGAGAAAACTAACAGAGAACGCGAATCTTAGGGAATGGCTTCGTATCCTCCGATCCTGCTGAATTTGAATCTGCGCTCTGTTGAAGGCATCTCTCTGGACTTTTTATACATGAA
This sequence comes from Geotrichum klebahnii, assembly GCA_030570935.1. NCBI lineage: Eukaryota > Fungi > Ascomycota > Dipodascomycetes > Dipodascales > Dipodascaceae > Geotrichum > Geotrichum klebahnii. The sequence goes on from JAJLWW010000140.1 coordinate 20,567, forward strand.
CATTGTTGGCTATCTATGCTACACTACCAGTATATGCATGCTCTATTTCAACTCATTTGTGCGAGAACAATATGCTTTGAAATACACTCCTGCTGATCTGACTGACCATCCCACTCACTACCCATTGATTAAGGCCAACGACGTGGCCTATACCGCTCATGGCTTGATCTGTGCTCTGGTCGTATACTACCAAGTTCATTTCACCAACTACAAGAAATCCCGTGCTCAGCAGCATCTTTCGCCGTACTCCAAAATGCTTTTGTTTGTCGTTTGTACAACTTGCGGATTGGCAGTCAGCAGCGTCATTCTTTTTCCTTCAAAAGCCCCCATTAAGCTGCTAGATGTAGCTGAGCTCTTGGGATTTGTCAAAGTTTGTATGAGCACATCCAAGCATATTCCTCAGCTTATTTATAACCAGCAACGCAAGTCCACGAAGGGCTGGGCCATTAATTCGACAATTCTGGACATTACCGGAGGTCTACTGTCGCTTTCACAGCTGTTCATGGACGCATACATTAATAATGATATTGAATCTGTACTAGGAAACACCTCCAAGCTTTCTCTGGCGCTGGTGTCCATGATATTTGACATTCTTTTTCTAATTCAGCACTTTATTCTGTTTCCAGAGCGGCAGCCCAGTGTGATAAGCCTGGACGATTTTCGATGAATGAGATGTACGTTTTGCCCCTCCTGCCAATGCTGCGGCCAGTTTGTTTAATTTTCTTCTTAACCACGTTGATTCTCTGTTGTTCCTGCTGTCTACTGGCTGCTGCCTTGTACTCTTAGCCGATGTCTTCTACCTGATACTGAATATTATTTCAGTACACGCCTAGACTTGTATATAGTAATATCTTTGCAATATGTTCTTACTCATTTGTGCTAGTTCAGCTTTTAAAACCTTTTTATAGAGTCCAAATTGCTTTGTGCTGGCTTTGTGGAAATTATATAATGATATCTTATTTTGAACAATTTTATTGCAACACCGCCATGAAAACTCTGCCTACCACAGCCCGAAACTGTTTTGAAAGATTCTTTTAGTTTTTTTATTCTAGGTTTTATATTTATATTTTTATATTCATTTTCACCTTCTGAGGTTTTTTTTTGTTCAAAGCTTCAAGTTCCAAGTCTCCTGTTTTCAAGTTGTTCAGTGTGAGTGAGTGCCCATTTTTTCTTTTCTTTACCGACCTGTTGTTGGTTTTCATCTTTTACTTATTAAATTTATCATAATTTATTAAATTTATCACAATTTATTATTCATTATTATTTTTTTATTTTTTTATTTTTTTCTATTTTTCTTTTGAGTTTTGCCCCCATTTTCTTTGCTTGAAACCACTTGAACACCAACACCAAACACCTCCATTTCTACTCTAATCCTCGCCATTTCATATCCTGACCTCGTAGCGAGACCTTCATGCGTACAATTGTCATTGATATTTATACCCAAAGTCTCCTATCTTCTCCGCTGGCATATTTGTTATTTTTGGTAAGTCTCCTGTTTGGCGTGGTGGTTTGAGCTTTACCGGTTGGCTCACAACTTACCTTCAATCCAATTTTCTTTCCTTCTTCTTTCATCTTCTTACTCTTGAAGATATTTTTTTTTTAATTTTTTATTATTTATTTATTTATTATTATTTATCATTATTCAGTTATTTATTTTTCATTCACTAACTGCCTAGACTCTCAGTCTTTGAACCCTTGAGTTGGCTAGTTCTATACATCTCTCTATTTCTCTTATCACCTTCTCGTGATCCCTTTTGATATTCTATCATGGATATTGATGGCCAAGCTTCTCAGCAGCCCTTTCAAACCCTGGCAGGTGCCACCATGGGCATGATAAATAGCGACAGAGACCTGCTTCACAACTACATCTACGACTATCTAATCAAACAGAACTACTTAGATTCCGCCAAAATCTTCTACAAAGAAGGAGAAGTCACGTCGAGTAAAAAAACGACCAGACTCATTCGCAACTCCAGTATCAAACAGTCTTCCTCCCCGTCCTCAAACTCTGGTGAGCCCAACTCTTCTCATCCACAACCCTCAAACTCCACCGGACCTGACCTATCGACAAATAATGATGCCTCTGTTGTTAACGGAGTGTCTACTACTTCATCCACCTCCTCTACGCCGCGACCGTTTTCCAGTCAGGACCCATCTCGAAGTAATCCATCTATCAATGGAAACTCAGCTAACAGACCTGTATGTTACTTTTGTCTTTTTCTTTTATTTCATTTCATATTCTTTTACTATGTTCATGTTTTTTTTCTTCTTTTATTTTTCTTATTCTTTATTGTTTGTTTCGTCCTTCCCCTTTTCCTAACACGTTTAATTAGAGCACCAAAGAGAACGATAAGAATGGTACGCCAACCCTTTCTGATAGTAAACCATCAACCACTAACTATACTTTAGATGTTAACAAGGATATTGAGGAATTACCTTCGCCCGATATTGCTGTCGACTCGCCGCAGGGCTTTTTGTTCGAATGGTGGACCATTTTTTGGGATCTTTACAGTGCCAAAGGACTAAAAGGTGGCTCTCCTGCGGCTCAGCATTATGTCCAGAACTCAATGAGACTACGCCAGGAGCAGGCTCGCCAGGCACAGCTCCAGCAACAGCAACAGCTCCAGCAACAGCAACATCAACAACATCAGCAGCAACAGCAACAGCACCCCCAGCCTGGCCAACCTCAGCAACACCCTAATCAGCTTCCACAGCATCAAAATCCTCAGCAACTTCCTCATCAACTTACATCTCAGCAGATTCAACAACAACCTGGACTGATCCAGCAGCCTAATAATGGAATGAGCTTTGTAGGGCCCAATGGTCAACTCGTCAACTATGGCGGATTTCTCAATATGAATCCACAGCATGCTGCCATGGTGAATGGTAGCCTCATCCAAACCCCAATCGCGGCTGGTCAGCTCCCGGAAAATATGACTGAAGCTGAAAAGCGCAATTTCGCCGCTCGTCAGGCCATGTATCGACGAAATATGGCAATGCCTACCAATCCTGCCCAAATGCAACAAATCCAGCAGCAAATGTACCAGCAACGCCAGCATCAGCTTCAAGCTCAGGTACAAGCTCAACAACAACAGCAGCAACAGCAAGGCGGACCCCAGCATAATCCTCAGCAGAAGCAACAACAAACTCCACAACCACAGCAGCAACCTCAACCTCAGCCTCAACCTCAACCACAATCTCAACCTCAGCCACAGCCTCAACCTCAACCTCAGCAGGTTCGACTTCCAATGAACCCGAACGGTCCACAACACCCTCGCCCTAATCCTCAAGGCCAAACTCCTCAGCCCAGCCAAAATCCTCAAGCTCAGTCATCTAATAATGCTAGTCCCGTACCTCATGCCCATCCACAAGGCCCACATATGGGCCCTCATCGAAACTCTCCAGCCGTTGAAGATGCCAACGCTTCATCACATTCTCCTACACCTCAGACTGGCTCGCCTTCAAAAAGACAGAGACTCTCTCCACAAGGCTCGTATGTTGCGACGGGCGGCCATATCAACGGTAACCAAATGGTGCAAAACATGCCTAATCAACCTGTAATGGTGAACCCTGGTGTAAATAATGGCCAGTTTAACCCACAGTTCAACCCAGCCATGCTGCAAGTAAAAGGAGCTATGCCAAATGGTATGCCTCAGCAGTTTCCTGCTGGCATGATGACAGCCCAACAGCGACAAAACATGATGAATATGGGACCTGGAAAGATGTCTGTACAACCTGTAGTGACTCCTGGAGGAACTCAGATACCAGGCAATTCACCTATGGCCATGACAAATGAAGGCATGGCGGGTCAAAATGGAATGGTTGATTACGCCAACCGACAACAAGCCGGTCAACGAAATCTTGCTCTACAAGATTATCAAAACCAGTTGATGCAACTTGAGCGTGTCAACCAGCAGCGGCTAACAGATAGTAGCTCAGGTAATGGTGGCCAACCTGGACCTCAGCGATCTCTTTCCACGGGTGGAGCGAACCAAGGTCAGTTCAAGCAAGCTGGTCAAGGTCGACCTGCAGCGTCAGCTTCACCTGCTCTTACAAATGCTGATATCCCTCGTAGAGGCACGCCTCAGATCTCTAAGCAACAACAGCCTCCTGTTTCTCCCTTGACCGATATTCATGGTCAACCGCCGCCTCCACACCCACAACAATTACCTCAAGGGCCCCATCGAAACTCACCGAATGTGGCTAACAATGGATTCGCTGGAAACATGATTCAGGGCCCCAATGGTACCATGGTTAGTGGTCCACCTGCAGCCGGTGGAGGACCACAGGGCATGTGGCAGGGACAGCCGTCCCAAGCTCAAAGTCCTAGAATTCAACAACGCCGCTCACCTTCCCAGCCTATGGCTTCCAACCAACAGCCACCAGCGCAATCGCCTGCGGCTGGCCACAATGCAAGCCCAGCTATGATGCAGGCTAATTCTCATCAAATGCCTCCTCCCAATGGACCTATCTCAGCTATTGACAACAAAACACAACCCTCTTCCCCCGCTTTGGGTAACCCTCCAACCCCGACTCAGAGTCACAAGCAGGTTAATAAAGGTAAAAAGGATGTTCGAGATACTGCTGCTAAGAAGCGCGGTAAAAAGGGCAATCCAGCCACACCTGTTGGTACTTCGGAGCCACCTACACCTCCCACACCTGCTACTCCTCATAACCCTGCTACTAATGGTGCTTCCTCAAATCCTGCCAATGCAATGATGGCTTCATCAAATACACCTAGCAGTTCTGGATCCACTGGTTCGAATAAGCCTGGTAATGCCGTTGCAGCACCGGCTGGAAACAATTCTAAGGACGAGAAGAATAGCAACGAGAATGCCAAGGGCGAAGACCAGATAACCGACACGGTTATGTTTAATGCGCCTAGGCAAGGGGTGTCTGTGAACGGCCCTAACAATATGGGAGGTATGAACAGTGGGGTCAATATGGGAGGTTTGGACCTAACAGCAGCTGGTGGTCCTGTTGCCGTTACAAACGGAGGATTTCTTGAACCAACGTTTTTGGATGATTTTGGAGGTACAGAAGGTGATGTTGCCGACATAGACTTTGATTTCAACACATTTTTGAACGAGGATGGTACATCGAGTGGTCTCAATTTTGATTCAACTTCTGCCTTCAATTGGACGGAGGGTGTTGAAACTGGTAATGAGTGAATGTGATAGTTTTGATTTCGGTTGTTTTGACGCAATGAAGAAAAAAAAAGGACTATAAGAAGGAGAAAAAAAGGACTATAAGAAGGAGAAAAAAAAGAAGAAGAAGAAAAAAAAACTTAGTTAATTCAGCACCAGATGGTGCTTCTATCAAGCGTCGTATATTTTTTTCATGATCCATGTTTTTTTATTTTTTTTATTATTTATTTTTTTATTAAATTTTTTTTTATTTTTTTAAAAATGCTTTTAAGTTATATTATTATATTATTATTTATTACTTCCATGATTTTATTTTATTTATTTAATTCAATTATTTATTCATTAATTTCTATATCTCGTCGTTCTTCAGTAGTTAACCTGAACCATTTCAACAAAATCATTGGGGTCCAATAATGAAGAAATGAAATGTTGGATTTGCATAATATTTCCTTTGACCCCTAATAAAGAAAAATAAAAATTTCCAACAACCTCCGAAAATACTTTAATGACCGAAACTTAACGGTTTATTCTGAGTGGTTTTGTTCATATCTTGATTGTTTTTGAGTTCCATTCATTTTTTTATATTCTTGGTTCCAAAGTTAACTTGACGTCAACTATTACCGAGGTTCTTTTACTTCACTAGCCTTGTATTACTTGTGATACTAGAGTGCATTCCTCTTTCTCTCTTTCACATATACACATTCTCTCTGACTTCTTCTCATTCCCTCTCTTTCTCATTTTATCGCAATGCTAATAGTATCATGACATTTCCACGACCACCGCCTGTAAACATAAACGAGTTTCATGACTATTTCAACAATCCACCCAACTACTTTAATACCAGTGACGACGATGTCCCAAGCTTAGCTGGTTGGGGAATTGAACCACATGGTGCTGACTTGTCTGACCAGTTTAGTTTGACAGTCCATGAAGACGACGATGACGATACGCAGTTCGACGATTACTATACTGACTACCTAGGCGTGCCTGCTACTTCAGACGAAAATCAACTGATAGAGGAGCCACAACAGAATGATATGCAGCCATTGAAGTTACACTCTTCGGAGCCTGGCGAAACTTCCATCTTGATGAGCAGAGAACGGTTAAAAATAATAGCTGGAGGCTCTCTTAACCCCCGCTCAGGTCTCCTTGAAACTTCGAGATTTCTTGACAGGTTTCGGTATATCTATATTTCTAGTCCGCTGCTAGACAAACATACACCTCTGTCTAGTGGTGGTAGAACGAACCAGCCAAAGTGTAGTACCAAAAAATCAATGTGCTTTTGCCAGTCAGAGTCTACTGGAGAGGCGTCAGGAATTGAACAGCGGGCCAGCAGTAGTGGCAGCATGATTATTATCCTTGCTTTGTTGGATTTCGCAGTAAAGAATAATAAATGTTCTAGCGTTTCCGCACAGCTTGCCATTAATTATGGAACCATCCTTTACTTATTTGCATATTCAAGACGTCGGGCTCTTCTTCAATTAAGGAATCGAGTACTTTTCAACGCAGCCCACTTTGTGAAGCATTGTAAGGCTTTTGAAGTGGGGCTGTCTAAATGCATTTCATTGATCAGAAAAACCGAGCTTGTACCTGAGGAGGATGCGAGTGACTTACAAGACGGCCGGCCCCTTGAGTCTGGTCAAGATTATAAAGTGATGGGCAAGCATTTGCGGTCATCTGCTTCGGCTGCGTTGTATCTAATTACTTCGGTGTGTTTGCACGGAATACAAGAACTCTTGCAATACTGCAATCATTCTGATCTGAATAAATATCTTGAGATCTATGAGGTCGATATCTCAGTTATAGACGAATTTGGGTGGGAACGAGTTGGTGGCAATCCTGATAGCGAAGACGAGTTCAGCCAGTTTATACATGCTATCGTCAATGTACCTAGAGAAGAATTTCTTGGTTCAAGTGGAGAGCATGCTTCAATTCAGAAGATTAAATTTGACATGTTCAAGTTACACTTTTTGAGGCGGTTTTTCATTTGTTGCTTGCTTTCAGTATGTAATTCAGAATCACTGAGTACTACTCATGAATTTCGTGCCTGGTCCACAGTTGAGGTTCAGTTAGATGAATGCTCTAACTTCATGAAACAGCTAGCGCGAACTCTTGTTCCTACGCAGGTTGCGCAGGCAATAAACGCAGCTGACTTGAGATACCACAATACTGTGTCTGAGGATTCTACACCAGTATGGCAACGCCATGCGCGATCATTAAACTTCATCACTTCATCGCTACAGCTTATTGAAGGACGAATGAGAGTTTTGCGAGACTCTTCAATATCCCTGATAAATGAGTTTGCTGAAGATGCTCCTGGAGCTGGCTATGAAGCTCCAGAAGATGATTTTGAACGGAATTTTGAAATCATTGGTCGCGATATCAAGGTATTACAAAGTCTTTGGGAGTCAAGTAAAAAAGAAGTTGATAATGCTTTAAAACACACACAGCAGCGTGACTCGATGGTTAAAAAACCCAGATCATTTATGCTTAGTTCTGTACCTTTATTATTAGATCAAAGTCCATATGACTACGATGATCGGCAAGAAGAAACCATGATGATGTTGAGTCCGACCACCCGACAACAAATCGCTAAAGATAAAGATGAAGATGAAGATGATTGCAATAATACAGATCATAGCATAGAGTTATTACAAAAGTCCAAGCCAATAGGGACGTCTATTTCAGTGCCAGGAACAGCTAAGAAACAGGGGTTTACGCGGCGTCATCGAAGACAGTCATCTGAGTTTACAAGTCTTAGTGGTGCTACAATGTTGGAAGTAGCGGGATTAGAAGGAGCAACAGCAGGAGGGGGAGGACCAGCGGTTGGAGGGATGCTGTTCCAAAATATAATTGCATTACAAGAACGGCAACGTAACCATACATTGCCAGTGGAATGAGAAGATCTTTATTATCTATCTAGGTTGGCATTTCGTTCTCTTCTTTTTAATTTTTTATTGTGTTTTTGTTCGTTTTGTTCTTTTTTTTTATTTTATTTTTCCCCGTATCATGTTCAGTTTTATTTTCAAAGGCATCTTCTACATAGTTACACATGTTTATATTAATTTGGTTTTATTACCTTTGTTTTTTTTCAACATGCTGACATTTAATGACCTCATAAGTGGATATTAATTAAATGTCAACCATATTTATTATCATTTCAAACTAGAAATGATTTACAGATTTACAGATTTTAAAAGTTTACTTTTTATTGGTTTTTATTTTCATTTTTATTTTGTATAAAAGGTTCAAATATGGAAACAGCAGCAGCAGCAGGTACCTGGAAAGTAAAGTTAACCTTAGCGGTTGTATGAGATAGCAAGACGAGAGTTATTCCAGCCGGTATGGCTAAGATAAACAATACAATAAGAAAGCTTTAGTAGCAATGAATAGCCTTTATTTGAATAATACAAGTTTATTATTTTTATTTTTATTTTTTTTTTACCTTTAAATTCATTTTTCAATAGATGAAACAATTTGTCTTTGGCTGTCTTTAAATTTTGTATCACAAACAACAAAATCCTGTCAAGAAAATAAGATTTGGCTTTATAATAACTGACAAATGATTATCAATCAACTATGACGTAATTGATTAAACACAGTGATGTTTTGACACTTGTGCCATACAAAACATTTATTTAAACTTTTTTGGTAGTGTGCCATAGCACAAAGACATTCCAGGGTACCGTCAATAATATATACAGTACATTACTGCTGGTTATCGCCATTGAACTATATATTAGGGGATATTATCATAATAATAATAATAATAATAATAATCATTCATAAACATCTTTATTAAATTACATCATAGTTTCATTGCCAGTTTCATTGCCAGTTCCTGCCAGCCCTTTCAGCCTGTAAGCTTTGTTTCTTCCAGTGTGCTGATGATGCTGCTGAATGGACTAGGAAACCTGCAGCTGGCACGTTGATTATTCAGGTCGAGCCAGCCCAGTTAGTTAGAACCAAGAACTAAGAACATGGGCCCATTCATATCAAAATCAAAAGGATTTTTATTTTATTTCATGAGTCGATTCAATTCAATTCAATTATGGTCTCTGTTAAATCAAGTTTTAAATGTAAATTTTATTTTATTTTTATTTTATTTTTTTTTTTAATTTTTTACTTTTTTTTTTTTTTTTTTCGCTCATGAAACTGGGCATATACAACTGGGCTCTCAAACTGCCTTTGGGGGTCATGAAAATAAAATATAAATAAAAATAAAATAAAATAAAAATAAAATAAAAATAAAAATAATAAATAAAATAAAAAAATTGTTAATTTTAACTCCCCGTGTTATGTTATCTCAGAATACGTTCATTTTCCCTTTTTCTTTTCTCCCCTCCTCCTCCTCCTCCTCCTCCTCCTCCTCTTGCTTCTTCTTCTTCTTCTAAGTTTCACCATTTGCCACCAGTCGTCTTCTCTTTAGAAGCTCCTAAACTATTTCATCCCCAACCTTGGTCCTACCTGTATACCCAGTGTGGGACTTTTTTTTTTTTTTTTTGACTGGAAATAAGCTTCAAACGTACGATTCTATTCTCCGTTTCTATCTACCACCGAATCTCATTCTATTTTTCGACTTACCTTTGATACTTGAACCTTCTGAGGCTCAGCTTTCTTGAACTACTCTCCTCAGTCTTTTTGGACTGTTAATAAGTTCATTATTTGAAAAGTAAAAAAAAAATAAACAACCCACAATCAAAGATGGCTTCTCTTTCAACGCCGCTTCCAAATGATATCCTCTCCTTTAGCCCAAAGGATGATCAGGCTCTTCTTGCCGTTAGTGAAATCATTCATAAAATTTCCCTTTATATTTCATCTTCTCATCTCCGCCGGCAATTGAAAGATGATTCGGCAGCTCCTCTAGGAATTGGTTTACTTAGTTGTTACTCTGACCACGGAGTGGCTGATACTAGTAATAATCTACAGAACATTAGTTACGACATTACAAACATTGTTCCTCATTCTCTACCTGGAGAACAGTCTCCTGCAAAAGCCTTACTAGTTGATCAACTGAACTCTTTAATTCAAAGTACTTCTTCGTTGTTCGTAAATAACCATTCATCATCAACCCAGACTAAATCTGCCATTTCAGAACTCCAGCCAATTGCTCACCAAAATAACCAAGAGAAATCCTCCTTTCAACAAAGCCTTTTTTCTTTTAGTCAATCTTCTCCTACTTCTGAATCTTCCTCCTCTGAACCTTCCTCTGAATCAATTCATACTATTGCATCTAATGATAATGATAATGATAACGACTCTTCCAACGAATGCCTTTACAAGAAATCTTTGTTATCGGCCTTATTTAATAAAGTTCAATTCCAGCAAAACGAAATCGAGATGCAGCGCGCTACTGTGCTGGCTCTGGAATCCGATTTGGAACACGCTCGCTCCACTATTTCTGCTATTACTCAATCCCTGCACCCCGACCAACGCCGTTTTATTGATACTGACCTCCTCGACCGTGAACTCACAAAGTCCCAGAATGCAAACAAAGCATTCCAAAAGGCCTTGCGAGAAATTGGTGAAGTTGTCATTGCTGTTGCTCAAGGTGATCTCTCTAAAAAAGTTACTGTTCATGCCCAAGAAATGGATCCTGAAATTATCAAATTCAAAGAAACAATCAATACTATGATGGATCATCTTCAGCGGTTTGCCTCGGAAGTCACTCGTGTAGCTACCGAGGTTGCTGGCGGAACTCTTGGTGGCCAGGCTGAAGGTGAAGGAACTGTGGGTGTTTGGCGCGAACTAACTGATAATGTCAATGTCATGGCTTCAAATCTTACAAACCAGGTTCGAGAAATTGCTGATGTAACTCGAGCGGTAGCTCAAGGAGATTTGTCTCGCAAGATTAATGTACATGCTCAAGGTGAAATTCTGGAATTACAAAAAACAATCAATTCAATGGTGGACCAGCTTCGAACTTTCGCATTTGAAGTAACTCGAGTCGCTCGTGAAACTGGTGTAGAAGGTAGACTTGGTGGTCAAGCACAAATAGATGGTGTTGAAGGTATTTGGCGAGAACTAACGGACAATGGTAAGTAAAAAATCAGCTCTTTCATTTATGTTTTATATCTGACTAACTTTTCTAGTGAATGCTATGGCTAGTAATCTTACTGATCAAGTCAGAAATATAGCTAATGTTACCACCGCTGTTGCTCGTGGTGACTTGTCTCAAAAGGTTTCAGCAGATTGTAAGGGCGAGATTTTAGACCTCAAATCTACTATTAATAAAATGGTTGACCGACTACAAAATTTCGCAACAGAAGTAACCACTCTTGCGCGATCCGTCGGTACAGAAGGTATACTTGGTGGTCAAGCGAAGGTTGAAGATGTTGAAGGTACTTGGAAAGAAATCACTGAAAACGTTAACGTCATGGCATCCAATCTTACTACTCAGGTCCGTTCAATTGCGCATGTGACAACAGCTGTAGCTGAAGGAGACTTGTCTCAAAAGATTGATGTTCACGCCCAAGGAGAAATGTTGGCGTTGAAATCAACAATCAACAAAATGGTGGATCGTTTGCAGTTGTTTGCGTCTGAAGTCACCCGAGTAGCCAAGGATGTTGGTATTGATGGTAAATTAGGTGTGCAAGCCCAAGTTTCTGATGTTGATGGTCTCTGGAAAGAAATTACAACCAATGTAAATACCATGGCTGCCAATCTTACTACCCAAGTGCGTGCGTTTGCTCAAATTACTGCGGCCGCAACGGATGGTGACTTCACTCGATTCATCACTGTTGAGGCCTCTGGTGAAATGGATGCCCTGAAAACCAAGATTAATCAGATGGTCTTAAATCTCCGTGAATCAATTCAACGAAATACAGCTGCTCGTGAAGCCGCAGAACTGGCAAATAGAGCCAAGTCCGAATTCCTGGCAAATATGTCTCATGAAATTCGAACTCCCATGAACGGTATTATTGGAATGACTCAATTAACATTGGATACCGAGCTGACTCAATATCAACGAGAAATGCTTTCAATTGTGCATAACCTTGCCAACTCGCTCTTAACTATCATTGATGATATCCTGGATATCTCCAAGATTGAAGCAAACAGAATGACTATTGAAAAAATAGCATTTTCCCTTAGAGGTACCGTTTTTGGTGCCCTTAAAACTCTGGCTGTCAAGGCTAATGAAAAGCCATTAAACTTGGTTTATAAGGTTGATAATACTTTCCCTGATAACCTAGTTGGAGATTCCTTTAGACTCCGTCAAGTCATTTTGAACTTGGTGGGAAATGCTATAAAATTTACCGAAGGTGGTGAAGTGGCACTCAGTGTACGCAAAGCTGAAGATCAGAGTCGTGGAAATCCTGATGAGATGATGATTGAATTTTGTGTTTCTGATACTGGAATTGGTATCTTGGGCGACAAGCTCGATGTGATTTTTGACACCTTCTGTCAAGCTGATGGATCTACCACTCGAAAATTTGGTGGTACAGGTTTAGGATTATCCATCTCCAAGCGATTAATCAATCTCATGGGTGGAGAAATATGGGTCAAGTCGATTTATGGAAAAGGTTCTCAGTTTTACTTTACACTAGCTGTCCAACCAGCAGATGCTGGTCTCACACAACTATTGGAAAGCATTGCTCCCTTCCGGAATCACTACGTTCTGTTCATTGATACAGTACATGAGAAACATGTGACCGATCAATTAGTAGAGAATATGACGAGACTTTACCTTAATGCATGGGTTGTGCACTCTGTAGAAGAGGCTCCATTACCTGAAGATCGTTCAGGTCCCAAATTTGATACCATTATTGTTGATTCTCTGGAAATTGCAACCAAACTGCGAACCTTGCACCACTTGAAGTATATTCCATTAGTCCTTCTGAATCCTTGCATTCCTGAAGTCAATCTCAAGTTATGTCTTGACTTGGGTATCACGTCCTATGGTAATACGCCATGTTCAGTCCAAGATATTGGTAATGTCTTAAGGCCTGCGTTGGAAAGTCGAGCAGCACCACTGAACTCCGATGGAGCCAAGCAGTTCCATATCTTACTGGCTGAAGACAATATTGTAAATCAAAAATTGGCGGTGCGCATCTTGGAGAAATACAAGCATAAGGTTGAAGTATTTGAGAACGGTCTTGAGGCGTTTGAAGCAGTGAAACGTAAGAGATATGATGTTGTTCTCATGGATGTTCAAATGCCTGTTATGGGAGGATTTGAAGCTACAGCACGAATTCGTGAATGGGAAAAACAAAATATTACAATTCGAACTAGAACACCAATTGTAGCATTAACGGCCCATGCTATGTTGGGTGACCGAGAACGATGTATGCAAGCTCAGATGGATGAATACTTGTCTAAACCACTCAAGCCAGCATTACTAGTTCAAACTATCAACAAATGTGTTCATAGTGTAAACCAACTGCGAAACCTAGCTCTTGGTCCGCCTTCTGCTGCAACTAACAGTACACCAAAGGGCTATGGCATTGGAACGAGCATTGATGAAACCATAGGCCCAGCATCAGGAAGTACGATAAATTATCCCCCTTCATTTTCTCCAATATCCTCGCCATCGTCATCATCTCCTAGTAGTTTACTTAACACTAAAACTAAAATGCAGGCACGACCTGGTGGGTTAGAATGTAGGTCTGCTACAGTCAACGATGTGCGGTTAGCAGGAGAAGATGGACCATCGTCATCTTCGTCCTCGTCAACTGCTGCTACTGCTACACTTCCATTATCAAGTTCGCTTCAGAATTGTGTTTCTTCAACTGACGCACAACAACAGCAAACAAGTGGCAATGATGGTAGTACCCAAAAGTCTCGTATTATGGGACACAGAACTCTTTCTGAATAAATTTTGAACTACCAAAAAAAAAAAAACTCAACCCCAGCTTTTTTTGTTTTTGAAAATTCTTATATTTTTTTTTTGTCATGTTTCTGTTTTATGATATATTTTATTTTATATTTATTCTATATTTTGTTATCTGTTCAAAGTATATGTATTGGTCCTTTTCTTTTTTTTCTTCCTTGTTAACCTCTTGTTCAATTCTTCTTTTATATGTTTATTCAAGTATTTTGTTTTAATTTTCATTTACTTTATGATTTTTTTTTGTCTCTAATATACGGATTGTTTATATGGATTACAAAAACATCTAGTCCACTCTTCAATGGTCAAACTAAAATGGAAAACTTTTGAAATTCAAAATCAAATTAATATCTTACATATAACAAGAACATACATAAACGAAATATTTTTTGATAAAACTTTTTTCTTTTTTTTTTTTATTATTCAAATTCTAGACTCCGTTTTTTTTTATCGAGGAGGCTGTTGTTGTTGCTGTTGTTGCTGCTGTTGCTGTTGAAAAAAAGCAGTCAACTGAGGATTCAAGTTGAATGGCATCTGCTGGTTGCCTTGGTTAGGTTGATTACCCATGCCTTGGAGGTTTCCATTACCACCTCCACTTAACATAGCCATTAGATTTGCTGCCATGTTAGGATCTTGGCCAAACATTTGTTGTTGAGAGGGTTGTTGAGATGATTGCTGTCCACTTCCCTGTTGAGCTGCCGACAAATTAGACAAAAGAGATGCCAAATCAGCTGGCATGTTATTGGGCATGTTGGGCATGTTGGGCATGTTGGGCATACCATTAGGCATATTGTTACCAGGGTATTGTTGTTGCATGTTAGGATTGTATCCGCCATAATCATTCATGTTGTTATTCTGATTAGGGCCTCCATATGAACTATTGTCACCCATATTTCTACCACCGTTTCTATTATCTCGTCGATTGTTGAAATGATCGTTGCGAGGGTCAAATCGGTCACGATTATATCGATCATTGCGATCATTACGGTCGGTGCGATCATTTCGATCATCTCGACGGTCTCCCCGGTCTCCTCGGTCTCCACCCCATCGTCTATTATCACGCTCACGGTGATCGTTACGATGTTGTGGTGCTTGATCTCGATCAGGTCGGGTAGATCTAGGACCGTTACGTGAACTATTGGTGGGCATACGGCGACTAATAGCCTTTGAGGAAACCCCAGAGCCAATCTCAATGTCAGGTTCCTCAACACAAAGTCCACCATCTAATGGAAGTCCGCCGGTTCCTCCATATTCTGCCTCTACCATCCAGCGTTTATCAGCATCTGTCAGTTTATTCAACGGAATTACACTGATACCAGTTTGGTAATCACAGCATTCACGGGGACCAAATCCAACACCCCATCTTGCTCGCAAGGTCAAGTTACCACTTCGATTACCTTCCTCAAATCTGTCTCTAGCAATTTCTGCTTCAGCTCTAGAATAAACCTTAACAAATGCATGTCGTTTCTCTTTATGAAAAACCATGCTCTGAACTTCAGCATATGGTCGGAAGATATCAATTAGCTGTTCCTCAGTCATGAACGGTGGTACACCACCAATAAACAATGTACGACTGAAAACCTTTACTGTTCCTGGAGGAAGTGAAGGGTCCTGGCTAACGTTTCTAGTTCTTGTAGGCTTGGGAGTATTTTCATGTCCTTGCTGAGGAGAGCGGCTTCGCTTTGGACTGCGAGATCTAGCACGGCCTCTGTTATTATAACGTCCTTCTGGTGATCTGGATCTGCGACGGTCCCAATCACGGTCGTTGTTCCTGTAGTCGTCGCGCTGATGGTTTCTGTTAAAGTCTTGGTTGGAGTTAGACTGTGGGATGTTCCAGGGTTGACCAGCCACAGAGGCGGGAGTAGCAGCAACCTGGCTTGACTGTTGGATGAGATTTGCAACTTGAGAAACGTCAATTTGGTTATTGGGAAGGCCGGGCATTCCAAGGTTTCCTGAAGGCCCAGTAGGAATGGAAGAAGAGTTAAGAGGAATAGAGGGAATTGATGTAGGCACTACTGGAGCAGCATTAGCTTCATTCTTTGCTCCATTAGCAGGGTTTTGATTTGCAATTTTAGCTAAAACTTGAAGGATAGACGCGGTGTCAGGGATAGGAGCTGCAGCAGGGGGAGGGGCTTGTTCAGACTTCTTAAGATGGCTGGGGGGAGAGCCCAGGGGAGTGGTAGAAACGTTACTGAAATATCTATCCTTAATAGTGTTGAGAATATCTGCAGGGAACGTCTCTGCACGCTCCCAAATATCAACAACTTTACGAATTTTTTCCTGGAGCATGTTAGCTCGAAATACACCATTTCCACTGTATGTAATACTTACTTTAATATCGTCAGCAGGTGGAAGAGTGAATACGTCACTGATAATGTTTTGAATAATCAACGTGATTCTGTACAGACCGGCAGCGTAAGTGCCTTCAGGTGCAGCGGGGCCAACTTCCTGGCCAGCTTTAACGGCTTCATCTTGATAGCCACGAGCAATGGAGTCTACAACGTATAAAACACCTAGTTTATGCGAAGGAGGAGTTTTCTTGACATGAGAGTAAAGATTTTGAATCAACACAGATTCATACTGTCAGTTGTTGTTAGTATGGAAAGTACAAAGTTCAATAATTGGGATATTTACCTGAAGGTTTTCTAAGGCAAGTTCTGTCAATTTGCGAATTTTAGATCCTGAGACACCAGGAGGTTTCACAGAGAGAAGGGCCTCCAACGTGAGAGAAAATTCTTCAACGGGGTCCGACATGGTTATGGCTTATGATATGAGGTGTAGGTATTAGATAGTCCTACTGTACTTCTATGCTGAGGATCTAATGCAGCAGTGATATTACTTATAGGGGCTTAAGTGAACGAGTACTGTCGTCTCAAAAATGATGGCTGGCTTTGTGTGAGAGAATTATGATCACACACAGAAGAATACGCTACTGAAGGTTGCCTGTTAATAGCTTTGTATAGCTTGTTCCAAAATACAGAGGTACAATCTGATGACTTAAAATAGAGCAAATAGTATGTATTACTCTTTATATCAGTCAAGGGGCCTGATCTTACTCAAACTTAGTGAGATAAAATGCTTTGATTTAAGAACTAAGAATAAGAAGTGGTCTTGAATACTTCTGAATCCTACCAAATAGCGCTGACGAATAAACACTTAACTGGCGCGCCAGACAAATAATAAAAAACTAATATATGGTTTAACGCGATGATTTTAAATCTTTTCGATGAAATAAATCTCTTTGATGAGGTGGTGGCGTTGTGGAGAAAGGAAAGAAAGAAAAAGAAGAAAATTTATTCGATGACACTAATGATATACGAAGTGTAAAACTGCTAAAATGCCAAAAAGAGTTGATGCACAAATGGGTTATGCACTTATGGCATAAACGTAAATGACACTTAACAGATAAATCAGTTAAACCTAACCCTATTATATACTGTATTTTTTTGTTATAGTCATGTCTAATTCTTTTTCATTGTTAGGTCTCTTGGCCCAGTTGGTTAAGGCATCGTGCTAATAACAACTCCTTGAGTTAACGCGAGGATCGGCGGTTCGATCCCGCCAGAGACCATATTTTTATGATTTTTTTCAACGCCACTATTTTTATTGTTAACAAAAAAGCTTGAACTTGGTTTACTATTAAAATGGTCTGTCTTTTAAAGTACCGCTTACGATCTGTTAGTTTTTTCTTTCATTATTTCTTCATTTTTCTACTAAACTAATTACTTGAAATCTGAAGTTTTTCCAAGCAAAATATGAATCAAGCAGGGTAACTATAACTCCCAACCAAAGGCTGTGGCAACCATGAAAAATTGAATAAAAATCACTTTCAGTCCAACTCCATATCCAACCTCAACTTATTACTTTCCCTAACACTTGTACTTCAAGTGAGTTGGTCTCGTTTATTTAGCTGTTTAATTTTATTTTAGGTGGTGATATTTTGCCACGTTAAATATATTTAGAAATGGTTGAACGCGACAATTCTCAATATAAATAGTAAGTGTTCATCATTGAGAAATATTCGTGACTTTTGTACTAACGTTCTACGTCTAGTGATGCAATGTCAAACAAGGTCCTAACTGTGGACCGAAGGTTTGTCAGTCGCCCATCTGATGATACTACAGGAAATCCAGAATCTCTGGTAGGCAAGATTAATGTCGGCGATATGGGAAGTCGCGTAATGAGGTCAAAGGCCCCAGAAGATCTAAAAGACTCTAAGCTCAAATCTTCTGTCTCTTCTTCAAGTAGTAGAGGTACTAAGTCGAAAAAGCAGGACTCTGGTCACTCCTCTCTACTCACCTCTACCAATGATATTGATGGGCTCACATATTTTCCCCAAACTCAGGAAACTCGGCAGGTATTTGATCTGATCATGTCGCAAGTTCAATCTATGCTCGAAGATGTCTCTCACGAAATTGTACGATCTGCTGCCGACACCGTTCTTGCGACTATTAAAGACGATTCCCTTAAGGATTTTGACAAAAAGCGTGATGTTGAAGAAATATTGAGTGTGAAGATGACGAACGAAAGATATAACCAACTTACAAATTTATGTCGAAAAATCACAGATTACGAAAATGCAGATGTCAAATCTGAGGTCAATGAAAATAAAATTGATGACGAGTTAGGAGTTGCTGTCACCTTTGAAGGCAGTGATGATGATGGAATTGAACAGGACAGTGAAGACGAGCAAGACGATGATTACGACAGTGATACGCCTAACAATACAAGCACTCAAGATGAATATAGTTCCTTTTCTAAAAACGAAGAGTCTGAAGTTATAGAAGCTTCATCTAAATCTCAGGAAAGTAAGCACGACGAGATTCCTGCTCATGATATTGATGCATTTTGGATTCAACGACAAATTAGTACAGTTTTCAAAGACTCCCAGGTCATTCAAGAAAAAACCTCAACAATTTTTGATATATTGGCCTCGGATATTTCCCTTGGCCAAGCCGAAAATGATATTATGGAAGCGTTTGACTTTGAAAATCTTCAACTTGTGCAACTCTTGTGTAAAAACAGGCTTAAGATTGTGTGGTTAACGCGACTTGCTAGAGCTGAAAACGAGATTGAGAAGGAATCTGTTAGAAGAGAAATTAAAAACCGTGGACTAAACAAATATCTCGATGAGCTTTACGGTAAATCATCGAAGCCAACCGCTCTTGAAGATACGGAAGATACTTTGATGGAAGATGCCGCAGAACCTTCTTCTGGGTCTGATGCCATGCGGGAGCCTCGAATCGTTGACTTAGACAGTTACATTTTTGAGCAAGGAAGTCACTTAAATACGGTTGGCAAAATTTCGCTGCCTCAAGGAACAACCAAATCTGAAACCAAAACATATGAAGAATATAACGTGCCTCCCCCTATTGCTCCTCCACAAAACGATCCTCTAGTACCTATTGCTGACCTACCGAACTGGGCGCATTCCGCATTCAAAGGTACCAAATCATTAAATCGCGTTCAATCCAAAGTCTTTCCATCTGCTTTCAATTCAAGTGAAAATTTATTATTGTGTGCCCCTACTGGTGCAGGTAAAACCAATGTTGCATTGTTGACAATTCTTGAAGCTATTTCTCACTATTTGGATTTGGATACAAATAAAATTGACCTTGACGCTTTCAAAATTGTATATATTTCACCTCTGAAAGCGCTGGTACAAGAACAAGTTCGAGAGTTTGGTGAAAAACTAGAGCCCTATGGCATAAAAGTTGCTGAGTTGACCGGTGATCGAAATTTAACTAAGCAGCAAATCTCAGAAACTCAAATGATTATAACTACTCCTGAAAAGTGGGATGTTATTACACGAAAATCCTCTGATACTAGTTACACTAATTTAGTCAAGTTAATCATTATTGATGAAATTCATTTACTCCATGATGAACGAGGTCCTGTTCTTGAGAGCATTGTTGCTAGAACTATTCGCCACGAAATTGCAACTCGGGAAGCTGTAAGGCTGGTTGGTCTGTCAGCTACTCTTCCCAATTATAAGGATGTTGCCAGGTTCTTGAGGGTAGATCCTAAAAAAGGATTGTTTTTCTTTGATGCTACCTTCAGGCCTTGTCCATTAGCTCAGTGCTTCATTGGAATTACAGAAAAGAAAGCTATCAAGCGATACCAAGCAATGAATGATGCCTGTTACGACAAGGTCATGCAATATGCAGGACAACATCAAGTTATTATCTTTGTTCATTCTCGAAAGGAAACAGCCAAGACTGCAAGATATTTGCGTGACAAGGCCGCTGAGGAAGGAACCTTGAATAAATTTCTTCGAAGCGATGCAAAAGCATCCGAAATTCTTAAAGCAGAAAGTGAGGTAGTTCAAAACACTGATCTGAAAGATTTACTTCCTACCGGTTTTGCAATTCATCATGCTGGACTGTCCAGAGCTGACAGAGCTTCTTCGGAGGAAGTTTTCAGAACTGGATGTGCTCAAGTTCTTGTTTCGACAGCAACTCTTGCCTGGGGTGTGAATTTACCTGCACACACAGTTATTATTAAAGGTACTCAGGTATACTCTCCTGAAAAGGGTCGCTGGGCGGAATTGTCCCCTCAAGATGTTTTACAGATGGTAAGTTTTTTATCCTTTTTTTTGTCTGCTCTTTTACTAATAATTTCAATAGCTTGGTCGAGCTGGTAGACCTAAATACGACAAATCTGGTGATGGTGTTATTATAACCGCTCATTCGGAACTCAATTATTACATGTCACTAATCAATGCCAGCTTACCTATCGAAAGTCAGCTCATGTCCAAGCTGGTTGATAGCATCAATGCTGAAGTGAGTCTTGGAACTATCAGAACTCGAGATGATGCTGTTCAGTGGCTTGGGTATACCTATCTATATGTGAGAATGCTAAAATCTCCTAAGGTTTACCGAGTAGGAGCTGAGTATGAAGACGATCCAACTTTGACAACCAAGCGTATTGATTTGTCACATACAGCACTTACAACTCTTCAGGACAATAATCTTGTCAAGTATGATGCAGTATCAGGACGTGTTCAACCTACTGATCTTGGTCGAATTGCATCTCATTTTTACATTTCGCATACTTCCATGACTACTTATAACCAAAATCTCAAGCCTTTTCTTACACCTATTGAAATCTTTCGAATTTTCTCATTATCTGAGGAGTTTCGTTTCATTCCTGTTCGACAAGAAGAAAAACTTGAACTTAGCAAATTGCTGGAGAAAGCACCTATTCCAATCAAAGAGACAGTTGAGGAACCTGCTGCTAAAATCAATATTCTTTTGCAAGCATATATTTCTCGCTTAAAATTAAGCGGATTTGCTTTAATGGCTGATATGGTGTATATAACTCAGTCGGCAGGGCGACTATTAAGGGCAATCTATGAGATTGCATTACGGAAAGGTTGGGCATCGTTGACTCGAACTACGTTGGATATATGTAAAATGGTTGAACGTCGAATTTGGCTATCTAATTCACCTTTTAGGCAGTTTCCTACTTGTCCCAGTGAGGTTGTACGCAAAACTGAAGCTTCCCAGTTGCCATGGTCCAAATATTTTGATTTGACAGATCCAGCGGAAGTTGGTCAGGTTATTCGGGTAGAAAAGGCCGGTAAGCTAGTTTTCAATTTACTTCAGCAATTCCCCCGTCTTGCTATTGATGCCCACTATCAGCCTATTACTCCCAGTTTACTTAAGATTGAACTGGTAGTTACAGCCCAATTCACTGAATGGAATCGAAGTACACATGGAAATGCTGAGTCATTTCTAATTTTGGTTGAGGACTGTGACGGTGAAACCATATTATTTAGTGATCACTTTGTTCTTCGTGAACGATATCTTAATGAGGAACACGTTGTAGAGTTCACTGTTCCTATTTCTGATCCCGCTCCTCCAAACTACTTTATTTCACTAATTTCTGAAAAATGGTTGCATTGTGAGACCCGCGTTGCTTTATCACTCAAGAAACTCATTGTGCCCCAAAAGTTTCCTGCCCCTACTCCTATTTATGACCTTCAGCCATTGCCAGTTTCTACTTTGAACGAGCCCGAATACGCCGACCTGTTTCCTTGGACAACATTTAACAAGATTCAAACTCAAGCATTTCATTCATTGTATAACACCGACGATAATGTTTTCATTGGTGCATCAGTTGGAAACGGTAAGACTGCTTGTGCGGAAATTGCTCTCCTAAGGCAATGGAAAGAGGAAAAGTCTGGCAAAGCAATTTACATTGCGCCATTCCAGGAACAAGTTGATGAAAGATTGGCGGATTGGCAGAGACGCTTTAGTTCTCTTCAAGGAGGCAAGACCATTAACAAGTTCACAGGAGAGTTGGCGGCTGATATTCGGCTACTTGATGGCTCTGATTTAATTCTGGCGACACCCACTCAGTGGGATGTTGTTTCTCGCAAGTGGCTAAAGAGAAAAGCTGTCAAGGAAGTATCATTTGCTATTCTTGACGACATTCATATGCTAGGTGGATTAAATGGATTTGTGTATGAGGTCATTGCCTCTCGTCTTCGTTTAGCCTCACTTGAGTTGAAAACTCCATTGCGTATTATTGCCCTTAGTGTTTCGCTCTCTAACGCCAAAGACATAGGACAATGGCTTGGCGCCACGTCGCACTCCATTTTCAACTTTTCACCTAAAGAACGTCAGCTTCCACTGGAGGTTCATTTGCAGTCATTTAGTATTCCTCATCACCCTTCCTTGATGATTGCTATGGCCCATCCTACCTACCATGCTATTCGAAATTTGAGTGAAGGTCAGGCATCATTGGTTTACGTCCATGATCGAAAGCAGTGTATTGCTACAAGTCAAGACTTGGTGAGGTTATCATATGCGGATCACAATGAAAATATGTTCCGTCTTGTTGATCTCGAGCATCTTCTTCCAGCTCTTGAAAAAGTTCAAGACGAATCATTGAAGGAAAGCTTAGAAAGTGGAATTGGGTTCTTCTATCCATACATGGCGAAGTCTGATCGAGTAATCGTTGAGCGGTTATTTTCAAACGGTGCCATTCAAGTTGTCCTTGCCACTCGTGATACATGCTGGTACGGACCTCTGGCTAAGTTGGTTGTAGTCATGGGCACTCAAATATATGAAGGCCAAGAGCACAGATATGTGGATTATCCCATTAGTGAGTTATTGCAGATGATTGGCCATGCAAACCGTCTAGGTGAAGATGAAGTTGGAAAGGCTTTGATTCTTACCAACACTTCAAAACGAGAGTATTATCGCAAATTTTTGAATGAAGCATTGCCGATCGAAAGTCACTTGAATTTGTCACTTCGTGATGCTTTTGTGACCGAAATTAGTGAGCAAGTAATTGAGAGTAAGAGTGGTTGCATTGATTGGTTGACTTATTCATTCTTTTACAGACGACTTTCCGCTAATCCTAGTTTCTATGGATTGGTGGATACCAGTCCTCAAGGTATTAGCGAATATCTCTCTGAACTTATTGAAAATACATTAGATGAGTTGGTGCAATCTAATATGATAGAGATTGAGGAGAATGATGAAGGAGATGTGATTGAACCTCTCAACGGAGCTATTATTGCTTCATACCACAACATTTCATTTGTCACACTGCAAACATTCACTCTTTCATTGACAGAAAAGACAAGACTGAAGAGTCTTTTAGAGATTGTTACATCTGCAGAAGAGTTTGAGTCTCTTCCTATTCGCAACCATGAGGACTTGCTGTTACGCAAAATTTACAGCCATTGTCCTGTTAAGATTTCTGAAGTTTCTTACAACTCTGCACGGTTTAAAGCATTTGTTTTGTTGCAAGCACATTTTTCCAGAATCTCTCTTCCAGTTGACTTAGCAGCAGATCAGGCTTTTATTCTTGAAAAAATCTTGTCACTCCTTGCGGGTTGCGTGGATGTGTTATCAGGTGAAGGACATTTAAACGCCACATATGCGATGGATCTAAGTCAAATGGTGGTGCAAGGTATCTGGAATAAAGATAGCCCACTAAAACAAGTTCCATATTTCACGACTGACATCATTCAACGGTGCAAAGATGAAGGCATCAATACTGTGTATGATTTCTTAATGATCGAAGATGATTCGATGCGAGAACGAATTTTACAAATGCAAGAAACAGATCGTCGCATGGTTGCCATTGCCAATTTTGTGAATAAGTACCCAAATATTGAGCTAGGATATGAGCTTGAGGACGAGCAAGGAATTATTGCCGATGAGCCATCTGTCATTACCGTTAAAATTGATCGAGAGGTTGATGAAGATGAGGATGAAGAAGAACCAGTTGTTGACCTTTCAGTTGAAACACACCAGTATCCGTTTTCAAAGCGCGAGAATTGGTGGGTTGTGTTTGGAGAAGCAGGGACTAACAAGTTATATGGCATCAAGCGTGTAACCCTGTCCAAAGCAAGTCAACAGGTCAAGCTACAGTTTACTATTCCTGATGCAGGCTCCCATAATGTGTCTGTTTGGTGTATGAGTGATTCATATTTTGATGTGGACCGCGAGTTAGAGTTTACGGTTAATGTGGGTGAAAATGAGAATGAGAATGAGGAAGAGGAAGAGGAAGATAGAATGGATGAGAGCTAAATTATGGCTTGAGAGGAGCGAATATATGATTTTATATTTTACAAAGTATGTGTGTAGTTGAATGATAGTGAAGAAAGAAAAAAAACTTTTGATTTCCAAGTAGTCAGAAATAATAGAATATCACGAAAAAAATAAATAGAAAAAAATAAATAGTTAAATTATAGTATTATACAGGTATTTTGAATGTAATTACTTGTTATTTTGAAAAAAAGTGTTCCATACAGAGGTGTAATTGGTTTGCAGTTAGTTCATCATAGCATAGTCTTCCTTATGACAAGTCCATTGCATCTTGCCCATTGCTTTCTTGTTTCAAGGTATAAGCACCACGCTTATTATTCGTTTTATCACGCTGGTAAGCTTCCAAATCCTCAATTTTCCATACACTAATACCGTCCTGATCAGCCGGGTTTGCAGGCTGAGCCAAGGTTCTTAAAAACTTTTTGGCAGCTGCAACAGCCATATCAGTCGACAAATTGACGTCTGCATCAAGAATAGCTTGTGAAATCCATTTTGGAAGTTGCGTACGTTTACGAGCAAATCGTCTGTCTGCTAAGACCATGATACCATAATCATCCTTACCACGCAAAACACGGCCCAGACACTGCGCAGCGTGTCGCATGGCATCGAAGGATAAAAAGTCATTTTCTCGAATATGGTAGTGTTCTCGTAAAAATTCAAGTCGTGCTTTAAGAATACGGGATTCAGTGTACTGGAACGGAACGCCAATCATAAGCACAGTACGTCCGTAGTGGTGATCAAAATCAATGCCCTCAGAAACCTTACCTCGCGCGACAGAAAACATAATGGCACCTCGTCCATTACTACATGCTGTGCGATATGTCTCAAGCGCCAAACTGGTTTCTTGACTGTCAGGAGTTTCGACGAGAATAAGTTTATATTTCCACACTTCGTCTAAAATTCCCATGGATTGCCAGCTGCTGATAATGCTTTCCATGTACAAATAAGACGGGAAAAAGACAACCATTCCATCTGGGGTTATTTTAGAAAACTCAATGAGCAGATTACCGTAATTACGTACCACACTGGGGTCATTTCTGATTTCGAAACGGGATGAAATAGCAACTTGATCTGAACCCTTTGTAACTACCATAGGCAAAAATGAACGGCGTGCAAGTGTCATGGCATATGATTCTTGGATCACTGTATCAAAGTTTAGCATGCGAGGATACATATCAAGAGGAGAAATTGTACCACTTGTAATGATGACAGAGCTAAATCGCTCAAAAACAGGTTTAATGGCAATAGAAGCGTCTAAGCAACAGAAATGTAAAATGGGGTTGGGCACTGTAGCTTGGTCTGTTTCGTATGGCTCAAGGATAAGTACAAACCCTTCTTCATATGTAGATAGTAATGTTGCAAAGGTTACAATCTCTTTAAGAGCTGTGAAATCCTCAATCTCAGTCAGTTCCAGAGTCCGGACTAAGGAATTTAATCGTTCTGTGCAAAATTGTAGAGGCTTCTTTTCAATGTAAGTCAAATCCTTTAAATGCTTCAAAAATGATGCCGGAGTTTCTGAAATAACATGGAGTACCTTCATTCGCGTTTTCAAGTACTCAATAAAACGTTTTAAGAAGGCCACAAAATGTTCTGCGCGTCTAATGTTACCAGGAATAGCTTCAGTTAATAGATCATCAGGAAGGATGGGGTTTGACATGAACAGATCTTCTTCACGGGCAACTTCTGCTTCTCGAAGTCCTTCAACAAGCTTGTTATACTCATGTTGCAGCTTTTCAGCGTCAGTGGACTTTACCTTGTCAACTTCATGTCCTAGTGATGCAGCGCCACGGGCAGCGTGTCTTAAAGACTCTTCAGTGAGATCGACACTAAGCGACTCAATACAGACGTTATCAATGTTATGTGCCTCATCGAAAATGACAATAGAGTCCTTTGACAGCTCACGAGATACTCGCTCTGCAATCTTGGGGTCCAGCAGATAGTGATATGAATAAATGATAATGTTGCAAAACGGCATCATTCGACGTACAGTGAAGTACGGGCAGGTTTTGATTTCCTCACAGTACTTCAGTAAATCCTCAAATGTGTAAACACCGTGTGGAATCAAGTTATGAGGTTCCAAATCATACAAGTTTTCATGAAAATCACAGAGTTGAGCTGTACTATCGCCAGCGGCAATTTTGGCTTTGGAGATACCTGATGTCATAGACCTACATTTTTCATCGACAATTGCACCCTTCTTTTCTCGTCTTGCAACTGGGTGTAAACACAAATTTTTTCGACTCGTAAGTCCTAGTCCTCTAAACTCTTCAGTGTGGCCGAGTTCAGATGCTCGATAATCCATCAAATTTCGGAGTTCTGCCAATGCTTTTTCAATCTCAGACATGGTTCGAGAGCAGTAGATGATCTTACGATGTTCAGGATAGTGCATTTGGTATGCAACGGTTAGAGATAGTAAGGAAACGGTTTTTCCGGTACCTGAAGGCATTTCAAGAATGGAGTTTCCGCCCACATCTAAGGTCTTTTTAATATCACACATATAGGTGTACTGCTCAGGGTAGATCCGTGGATACGGAAACAGCACGGGGAGATCATCAATATAGAACCTGTATAATTAGTAGTGTAATAAAATTAAAACGAACTGAATACGTACTTCATGATTTCGGTATGCTAGTTACGATTGATCCTGGCCTGGAATGATAATCAGAAAAAGACAGAGGAAGTGATCTGAATTGAACATTTTACTATGTTGCTTATTAAGAAATGGGACAAAAAAATTAAAAATAAAAAATAAAAATAATAAAATACTATGCACATAGATGACGATATAAATTGAAAGAAAAAAAAATAAAAAACAATTACATATTAGAGTAAAATAAAAAAAAATGAAGAATAAGAAAATGGCATTTATATGAGGGTTAGAAGTGACTTGAATAATTTTTTTTGTTTTCGGTTGAACGAGAGTGAGTGAGTTGGGGAAAAAGTAAGTGAGTGAGTGAATGTAAATGAAGGAAAGTGTGTGAAGAGTAGAAGCATGAGAGATAAATATTTACGACTGCGGTTCGTGGTTAGAGTATTTGATAAGTGGCAGTTTGGACTCATGTTGTTTTTGATACTTCTTCATGACTTGGGAAGCCTTAATATCCATCCGACGAGATTTCATGTAATTGGAATTACCATGGCGTCAGTTTTGAAACGACACGCCTAAATCATTAAGTTTGTCACAATGCTGTAGCTTGAGATTAATGGCTTTATCATAAGCCTCTTGGTCTACTGAAAACCATCCTTGGCTATCAATGATCTTTTGCTGCTTATAATCGTATTCACGAGAACAAAGATGTCGCAGCATCTTGATGTAAGCTACCTCAGCACGCTTATCGAGTTGCGAAAACTTACGGGGTGTATAGTCTTTGACTTCGTTCGGATTAATAAAGTATGGGATATTGTGGTGAGGAGTAGTCCGTGATTCAGTGTACGGCTGGACAGGTTGGAATTCAAAATGCGCAGCGGGTGTCATGCCATAGTTACCACCCGATCCGTTAAAGAAAGAAGATAGCATCGGGGCAATGAAAAGCAATAATAGTGGAAGTAGTCTTAGTAGACTAGATAGGGTCTCTGGAGGTTGGCCATCTGGTCCTCCTGCAGCTTGCTGGCGTCGAAATTGTTGTTGAAATGGGTTTCCGCCACCGAAAGTATGAACTCGGGCACCGCCAAACTGGCCAAACTGGGCTTGGAATGCGTTTCCACCCGCACCACCACCAAAAAACATGTTGAAGATGTCCTCTGGAGAAATATCTGCTGTGGCAAAATGAGCTCCATCCATTCCAGGACCGCCAGCACCTCTTGAAAACATTCCGCTACTAGGGCCTCCGCCGCCACCTCGGGATTCCGGATCTGATCCTGTTTGGTCAAAAATCCGTTTTTTATCTGGGTCTGATAGGATCTGGAAAGCCTTGGATACCATTTTAAACGCTTCGTCAGCACCGGGAGCTCCGTTCTTATCAGGATGCATAATGAGTGCTAGTTTTCTGTATGCTTTTCTGATTTCACCTTCAGAAGCAGTGGACTCAATGTCAAGGACAGCGTAAAAGTCAGCAGAGCGACAACTCTTCACTCGGTTGACAGCTGCAGCTTGGGCTGCAGTATATTCACGAGTTTGGCGACCTTCATTATGGTTACGGTTGGTAGCGGAGGTTGAACCTCGTTCGCTAGATGTGGATGACATTGCCGAAATGTGTAAGAAGAATTAGAGGGGGAACGCACAACTTAAAAAATTGTAATGATAAAAATAAAGGAGAATTGAAAAAAAGAAGGTAGAAGAAAGCGAGATGAAGTCGAAAAAGAGAGATAGGAGGAGGATAAGTTGGCCTAATCAAAGGGTTATCTGTGGGAAAAAACTATGAAAAATGAAACGAATTTCAGTAGGAACTAATCTTAACAATATCTTGTTCAGGAGCAAGTAACAAGAAAACGACTAGAAATTTAACTAGTAAATCCAATCCAAAACGAGATTAACACAGAAAGTAGTGCTAAATATGCCAAAGGTCTTTCAAAACTCACTTCGAAAAATAAGAGATGACGATCCCGGAGGTAGTTGTAGTGGGTTTTTATAGTGACACGTTTTTGTGAAAGAGTGTTCTGCTAGCGACTCTTGAGTTGATAAGATCACAGAAGAACAGCAGCAACAGTAATAGGAGCTCAAACTAAAAGAATCAGGGAATGGATCTTGTAGTTGTAGCTCGTAATCAAACGATTTAAGTTGATACACAGTGAATGGGGACTGTTATATGGGTGCAGTTGATGTTTACGTTTACCGTGGTGGTGGCTGCTTTTTTGATGGTGGAATTTGGCTGAGAAAGTGGAAAAATGAAAAATTAAGAAAAGGATAAAAGCCGTTGGATAGGGTAATAGTTTATTACTGTATTATTAGTCAATATTACGTAATATCATTATGTAACAAATTTCTTGAAATTAAGGTTCATCATCCTACGCCCATAATTATCATAGAATTTCATCCCTAAAGAACAAATAGCAAATAATATCCCTCTTTTCATTTTTTCTCAGGGGAACTCGGTTAGAATTATCTCACTTAGTGTTTCATCCAAATTTAGTAACCTTGAAATTACTCAAATATTAACTTAAAAACCAACTTAACTAAAAGAACACAAAAAAACAAAAGGGCATGCCATCAAACCATTAAATAAAGACAAAATATCAAATACTAAATACTAAACATCAAACGCCAAATATCATGAATATCAGACTTAAGTTAGCCTCCTAGCCTAGCTAGACTTAACTTAAAAGCCAGTCTCGAATCTGGGTTTGGTACACATCAACCAGGTACAATACATCTTTCAAAATCAAACGACACACAACCCTTGAGATGAACCGTCGGTATCCGTCGACCCATTTCAAAATTATTGCCGTAGTCTGACTGTTATATGGTACAGCACCCGAAACTGAGGCTGTTAATTGTTCATCTTCAGCAACAGAATACAAACTCTCAAGAACATGGATTAAGGATGAAAGTGATGTGAGGTAAATTGTGAGAGATGAAGGATCGTGATGATGGTGTTGAAGATGAGTTGGATTATTAGAAGTAGAATCTCGCGTAACTGTTCCAGTTTCAGACATGGTATTAGTAAGTGAATTAGAAGTCGTTGAAGCCAGTGTAGATTGCGAATGAAGAGTACTACTCGCATAATTAGTATTGTTATTATTATTACTGTTAGAGGTGGTAGGGTAGTGACTGCTGACTGGAGACTCATGTCCATCTGACCATTCTTCGCTCATTGTAGAACCCTGTCGAGATGCGGCATGATCGTTTATAGCAGTAATTGACGACGACATAGAAGTAGACGAAGACAATGGGGTCTCGCTAATTGATGATTGGTTACTTGCAATAAACGTTGCTGGGATAGTTGAATTTCGAGACTTGCGACTGAAAAAACCGCCGTTACCGCTAGATGATGTCCTTGATGCGATACCACCTGTAGGCGACTTAATTGAAGCAGGAGGAGATGGGCCATGTAAAGGAGCAGCAATAGACAATGTAGACAAACGAGAAGCAACTGCGCTAACTAAATTGTTATCGGGAGAGTGTGGAGCAGGCATGGGTGTAGGTGGTGGGGACTGCTGATAAGAAGTTGCTGACAAAGGTTCAATAAATGAGATATGAAACTGCTGTTCGAGACTAGCAAGCTGTGCAGTCTGCTGTTTAAGTAACTGTTCAATTACTGCAAAGCTCTTGGGTTTATGATCCTCGTCATACAATAGATGTTCGTTATCCAGAAACTTCTCACCAAGTTTGGTCACTGCACGGATACATTCTACGCGGCCTTCAAGCAGTTTGGGAGTGACATTAAGAACCTGCCAAATGGTGCTTGGCAAAAATAAATGTGTTGTGATGAAAAGGCCCACATCTTGAGAGTGTGAAAGGACAACTTGCTTAAGAAACCAAAGTGGAATGATGTTGGGGGTATTTTGGAGTTGCTCGAACTTGGGTTTTTCCACATTTTCGGGGACGTATATGAAATGTGCAGATGGAGGACGCTTAGTCTCACTCTGTTGGTGTTGTACAGAGTGCTGGTGAGGTGAAATGTGCTGGTGATATGTAAGATTGGTGATGACGTTGGGGTTAGAGTGATCAGAATTGGACGAAGAAGGCACGATAGAAGAAAGTCTAAACGCAGAAGATCCACGCAATTTAGATGAAAGTGAAAGATTGGACGACTTGTGTGCTAATGAAGGTCTTCTTTCATCCTTTGAGCTCATGCCAGGATTAGAAATGTTAGGCAAGGGTGAGGATATACTGTCTCTAGAGCTACTACTGTGCTTGTCGTCCATTAACCACGCAAAAGTTGAAGAAGACGACTTAGTTGACCCATTTTTGCGATGGAAAAACCGCGAATCCCTTGATACCTGCTCCTCGATAGGAGGGCTATGAGTAGATGTAGACTTTGGACTGGTTTGAAGGGTCTTGGAATTACTAGAAAATCGGTGAGATGTCTTTTTCTTATGTTGTTGCTGGAAGGAACCTGTCGCAGAAGCTGATGGGTGACTCTGTGAAGCGACTCCTGAGGTGGGACCATCAAAAGTAGTGGTACTTGCGTCGCTAGCAATCGAATGTTGGTCATGGAAATCATCAAATTGTCTAGATGACGGTAGGACTGGAGCAGATGGTGCTAACGAAGATGTGGCAATTGCGGTAGGTGCTGGTGTAGAAATAGCTGTAGCTGTAGCTGTAGAAGTGAGCGCAGGGGTATCAAGCCCAGGAGCAGGAACAGTAGTAGAAGCTGAAGATTGAGTTGGGGTTGAAGCTGAAGCTGAAGATGGCGAGTCAGGGGCAAGAACCAAAGCTGAAGCACCGCTCATACTTGTACTTGTAGCAGTCGCTGTCGCTGTCGCTGTCGCTGTTGCTGTTGCTGTTGCTGTTGCTGTTGCTGTTGCTGTTGCTGTTGCTGTTGCTGTTGCTGTTGCTGTTGCTGTTGCTGTAGCCATTGGGGTGGCCATAGCTGTATCATGCACATTTGAATGCATTATATGCGTTACTGCTTGGTCGTTCGCCAAAGCAGAAGCAATACTGGAATCAGTCGGGTCAGCAGAGAATATGAATGAGGAAGAAGCTGAGTCTGTATTTTCGTAGTCAGGGTGAGAGCTGCCATCAGAGTGCAAAATTTGGTGTTCGTGTTCTTGGAATCTTAAGGTCGACGTGTCAGTGGGAAACTCATGCGCAATTGGGGTATTATTATTGTTGTTATTATTACTGGTATTATTGTTATTAGATGAAGATGTTTGAGAATCCTCACGGGGAAGAGATCCACGAGAACTTTCAGCATTAGGCTGGATGAAATTAAGCTTGAGATCAGAAAAAGGAGACGAACTGTCGAGCAGTAAAAGATCCCGTATGTCATTTTCAAACTCATCAAGAACAGTTTGGCGAGTCATAGTTGCACGCTTGTTCGCAGGTAAACTTGCCAGATAAGAAGCCGACTTGGTCGATTGTTTTTTGGGTACGTCAAAATCATCCTCGGTATCAATGCTACTGGTATCGTCGTCTTGCATGAGAAGATGTTCGTATTCGTCGGAATCCATGTCCAAAGTTGAAGCTCTGTGGTGGTGCAGATTGTTTGAAGAGATCTGTTGCTGTAGTTGCTGCTGCTGTGCTTGTAGTTCTTGTTGATGTTGTTGTTGTTGTTGCAATTGCTGTTGCTGCTCCTGTTGCTGTTGCTGAAGGATTTCGTATTTCTTCTTGTATTGGTTTTGGAGTTGCCTCTTACGCTGTTCCAGGCGAAAAAGCTGTTGTTGCATTTCGTGATGCTGTTGTTGGAGCTGTTGTTCTTCAATTACCATGGTTTCTAAATAGTCATTTTTTCGCTTCAGAATGGCAGAGTTGGAAAAGAATGAAGATTGCAGCAAGGGGGGTGAAGGGGAACAAGGAATTTCAGGAGGAGGAGAAGAAGAAAATAAATGATAAAGCTCAGGCCCTAAACTAGGAACGGGAATAGTAGGCGACGGTGTTTTACTAGACTGTGGGTTTGAGAATGGTGTCGCAGTACGAATAATTGGAGAGGGGTTGGCAATAAAAGTAGTAGTAGAAGCCGGGGAATGTTCAGAAGGTGAGGACAAAGAGAGCGTGGACTCGAAGCTGGTGGATCCGGGGTGATAGTCCAGAGGGAGAACAAACGAAAGTGGTGATGGGGTAGACTTTTCAGACAAACTAGAGGACGGGAAAGACTTAGAGGCGGATATATGGGTCGTGCTAAAGATATAAGGAGTAGTTGTTGCTGTTGTTGTTGTTTTTGATGATTGTGGAGAATGTGGGCTTGTTGAATTTGAGGTTGAAGTAGAAGATGGAGTAATAGCAGTACAACGTGTGAAAGCTGGTGCGGTTGGAGTCAAGTGTTCGTGGATATAGGCCAAAGATTGGGTAGCCGGAGCTGAAGCGTCAGAATCCAAAGGGTTGATGAGCTGAAGGTTTAAATTGACAGAATCACAATACGGGGAGAAAGAAGAGAAGGAAGAGAGAGAAGAGAAAGAAGAGGAAGACAAGGGGGTGTAATTCTGGGAAGTTTGGGAGTTAATGAGGGTTTGGTCCTTGCGATTTTGTTGTTCTGCGAATATATCAGCACTGGTCGGTGCCGCTGCCGCCGCCGCATTCGAGGTGGGACTTAGGCCGAAAGAAGGACCCTCATCCAAATTTTGGTCGTGTGGGTCTTCAGGGGTGCTGGTGCTGGTGATGACTTCGGAGTAGGTATTAAGCATGGTGTTAGTGTAAGGGATGTTAAGGTGGTTAAGACCACTGAATGAATTCGCGTCGTCTGCTGAAGAGTATGGTGCTTGCCACGAAGACTTAAGAGATGGTGGTGATGATGTTTGTGATTCTGATAAGAGCTGAGAATGTCGTGGCTGAAACTGGAGCGATGAGTCTAAGGGAAAAAGGAGTGGAAGGTCACACTCCTCCTTTTCCTTGTCCAGCTGAAGTGGCTGTTGCTTTGCCATTATAGATGTTACACAAGCTTCCCCAGTTACTGGTTTTGTATTCTCGGTCTCAGCAACAGATGCAGAAAGATCTATACGAAGATGCGAATTAGTGCCCGGACTGGTAATAAAGCCACTTGCAGCTGCGATGGAAGAAGTACTCGAATCTCGTCTTTTACTTCTTGGTTTGACAAAAACATCAGGTTCTCCTGCAGGTGTGGTACTGGTCGGGTTTTTTACAGTCTGATATTAAGGTTTAGTAAAGGGGAAATATGAATAAACAGAAGGAAAAGGAGAAGGAGGAGAATAATAAGAATAATTTCTTTAATAAATGGAAGAAGAAAAAAAATGTGTATATTTACTAACGAGTTTAACCAAGAGGAGTAGAAAATACCTTCTGAGATTGCACGTCTGAAAACCATTGGGAAGAATTAGAACTAGATGGAGAGTGTCCAAAAATTGACCAGATTATTGTTGGAATAATTGACGAAGGGGTCGGAGTCGAAGGCTGAGCCGTAGGACGACTCGTACTTGGAGGGTTTTCATTCATGGAGAAAAATATTAATAAAGAGGTGTATGAAAAATCTAAGGGTGAGGTGGAGATGGTAAGAAAGAAAAAAAAAAAAGGACAAGATTCCTTTCAAGAAGATATATGGATATGGTTTACATGATCGTGGACATGAATGTATGGATAGCTATATAGCTCGAATCGATCTCACGTCATCGAGGCCCGCAACTATGATAAAAAGTGACACAAAATAGGCCCTTATGAACCAAGCTGAACTTTAAGCTTTAAGCTCACGAACTTTCAAAATTTTCAAAACCTTCGCAAAGCTTAGAAAACCTATTAAAGATCTTCAACAAATATGAATTTTAAAGGATCATCTCTCAATTGCATGTCACTGATGTTCAAATTGTGGGTCTAGTGACAGTAAAGACGTGAATCCATTTTTCAATAACCTTAGAAATGGTCTTGTAGTCTTGCTGTCTTGACTCATTATAATAATTACACAAAATTCTATTCCTTCACTTGACTTTACTCTCTAGAGGTATAGTATATACTACATAGTTAGTTTCTAACTCTGTTTTAACTTCATCGAAAAAAAAGAAAAAAATTGCAAAAAATCCAAACTTTCACAACCATGGTCCAAAAAAAGAAGGCAAGTAGATACTTATTGTTGTTGATGTTGATGTTGATGTTGATGTTGATGTTGATGTTGATATTGACATTGATGGAGGCTTGTATGCTCTTCTTTTGATGGTTGATTGACAAGTTGGTTGACGAGTTGGTTTGTAGGTTGGGTTTTTATCTAATTGCTCTCTTCTTCTTCTAAAGAATCCTCAATATACTCTCTGGCCTCATCAAATCGTTCTCTAACGACTCTTGCAGTACCTACACTGTTGGATCGAATTACTCTACCAAATTTGCGACGAGGCTTTTTTGGATTAACGCTCGGATCCCAAATGGTATGTTCGTGTGACGTGAATACCAATGAGTTATGGTAAAACCAATCACTAATATACTCATCAATGACAGGTGCGATAGCACGCAAGGGAATGTCGTCCACAAATGCAATAATGCTTTTGACACGATTTCGAATATCACGATGACCAGCAAGGTATACAATTCCAGAATATGATTCACCAACTCCAATAAATATAATGTTTGTAGCATCAAAGTATTCAATGTAATCATCCCATAGGTAGATGCAGAGATCCTGAGCACTAACTCCAATTGAGTATGACGAGTTGTGACTAACTCCAGCAACGCCTGGCACACTTACATCGACAACTCCGTAGTTGGTTTTTTCACTCGTCGCCCAGTCAATTATTTGGCGTGAAGCATCAATCATTAAACTTTGACTAGGGTCAATAGTACCCAGTAACGGTCTACGAGACGCCCAGATCTCAGGGGTATCATGCACAATAACCACAATAGTGCTAGCTGAGTGTATTTCTGGAGTAACCAAGATCTGATCATCAATAGTAGCCTGGATTTTGTCTTTGAGCACAGGGAGAGATGTCATTTTGTACTTATTGTAGAGATTGTGTGCTTGGTAAGAGCGAATCATTTCAGGAATGAATTCAGAATCCTCACTTTGTGTAAAGTCGGGAGCTTGAAACCCTGGTTTCATACACTGCCAATACTTGCTTTGCTCTTGGATTACTTGGGCAATGACTTGGACAGCATCTTGCTGAGGAACTTTGGTGCGCGGTCGTCCAGGAACCTCGCCTACCAGTACTTTGGTTACTGCCAAAGCAGACTTGGCAATGGAGTCTAAATTATATCCTCCTTCCATAACTACTACTAAATTTCCATTAGCCAGAACCTTCATCATGTGAGTAAGGTACCCGTACGCATTTGGCGACAAATGGCATCCGCCAATAAAATCACCATCTGCAGCATCAAAACCAGAAGAAATAATAACCAAGTCAGGGTCATATTCAATGGCAATCAGCATAATAACTCTGTTCATAGCATAAATATAGTCAGCATCGCCCATACCTCCTGAAGGCCATGGGATGTTGACATTAAACCCTTGTCCAGCACCCTCACCACACTTAGTGTGAGAACCATAATCTGTTCCAGGGTAAAACTTTCCACCTTCGTACCGATGTAAAGAAATATAAAGCACTCTCGGATCATTGTAGAATGCACGTTGTGTGCCGTTTCCATGGTGGACGTCCCAGTCCAAAATTAAAATTTTGCGCACAGTTTCTGGGTATTCACGTAACATTGTCTTTGCAGCCACAGCAACATTAGAGAACATGCAAAATCCAGCAGCATTGCCTGGCTCAGCATGATGGCCCGGAGGTCTAACAATGGCAAGGGCGTTTTTGACCTTCCGCTCTACAACAGCCTTGCATACTTCAATTGTGCCTCCACAAGAAAGTATCGCCGACATGTACGAATCATTGTTAAAATACACAGAATCTCCCTTCTCAGTTTCGTCTACAAGTTGTTGACGACTCATGGAAGTAGTTGATTTAATAAAATCCAAATGTTCTTTAGTATGAACTAGCAGAAGTTCATCGTCAGACGCGAAGCGGATTGGAATTTTGAGCATGAGGTCGCCAACCTGATCAAGGCCCTCTAGTTTAGGATCAATGATGATTCCAGACTCTGCTAGAGCTTTATAGACGCGGTAGATTCGACGAGGATCTTCCGGATGGGGGTCCACGTAGTCAAACGCGCTAGTTACGATTTTGGCATGGTACCGCATTCTGACATCATAACAAAAGCCCGTACGTAATGGCGTGTATAAGAGTTGTGGAGTAGTTACAGCGGCAGTAGTAGGTGGTGAGACAATACTTCCATTGTTGGCTGTGAAGGGAGCAGCCGCTGTTGTTGAAGCAGAGGAGTTTGTTGTTGATTCATGGGCTGAAAGGCCATCCCGTTTCCGTTTTAGATCAGATGTTTCGTCTTGGGATGACATGAGAGACCCAAACAAGGTTTTTTGATCATTGCCAGATGACTGCTGAAGAGGATCTATCGGAGGCTGCTGTGCGTTTATAGAGAGATGGTCTGGGTTAATAGAGATGGGGTCTGAGATGGGGATGGTACTCGGGGTGATTTTGGTGTTTGTGACGATACTGGCAGACTCATCAGGTAGAGGCGGCGTGTCAATGTCCATAAGATCGGAGGACATGATGAAATGAGACTTCCAGTAGGATATACTTGTTACTCTTAGTGAATTAATAGGTGAAGTTGATACAGGAAGGTCTAGGGCTGGTAAGAAAGCTGAGCCAGACAAGACTGGGGGTAGATTTTGGTATTTTGTCCAGAAAGGAAAAAGAATGAAAAATAATGGGAAAAATGGTTGGGTTGGGGTTTAAAGTCACGTTACATACCACGTGATTGGTGTTGAAATTTTTCAAAAAGAACCGAGTACCGACAAATAAAAAATTAAAATTTGAATCAAAAAGCCCGATCGGGTAGGGCTTTTAAAGGATCCGATTAGGGCATCAAGATTTTGGGTTAGGGAGTTATTAGATATCACAGCAGGAATTCGGAACAAAAACCCAGCCCATATTTGCCGATTTCTTAGCTGAGTCAGCTGGCTGCATTTACAAAAGCTCGAGCGGCTTTAACACTGAATAAGTTTTCTCCGTGTCTTTATTTATATACCAGGTGGGTGTGTATATACGGCTGGTAATTAGTCGTCATTTAAAGTGATTTGATATTTTTCTTATTTCCATAACAAAAGAAAAGAAACAGCCACATCTAAGTTGTAATATTTCTAACCCTAATAACTCATGACATCTTTAAGCATGAAAAGAAGCCCGAAATTAAGGAGTTAGGGTTTTCCCAGGAACATCGGATTATAGTAAAATTACCGGATACCCGTAATAGAATTTTTGTGATTTTAACTTCGTTACCAGCCGTTTGGTCAGCTGAGTAACGTTATACAAAATATTACATAATCGCAAGGAAACAAAAACCACATGAAAAGTTCCATATCACATCGTCATTGAGTGAAACCCTGTAAAGCTGGGAAAATGAACAATTCCATACCACAATCAAGCGAACACTGAGTATCGTACACTAAACACATAGTATCAATGGAATATATTAGTTGCCATAGAAATAAACTAAACAAATTTTTTTATATATTTTCAGCTTTACAACGGTTTTGTCTTCCCTTTCCGACTTTTTACGACTAAAAATAATTCATTGGGGTAAGCCATCTTTCGTTCATTTCAAAACTCTAAGGTCTCATGTTACCAGGCCATCTCCACACTACCTTCGGTAAACATCTACGGAACCTACTCTAAAACAGAATACGAGTGATTATCTATACACCTGTGCTATTAAGAACTTCTAATCAATATGCAATGCCTCCATTTGTTCACAGTCTTTCATCTCGGGCATAAAAAATTCCCGATACCCCGTAAGAGCTACACTCTTCCAGAATTCTCACCTGAACCCATGAGAATTCAGATTTGTTTAAATGGACGTCAGTTTATCGCCTTTCTTAGAAGTTTTCTTATTCTTCTCCAGTTAATAAATCAAACACTTAGTCAATTATTCAATGGAAAATTCTACCCTTCCTACTAATATATATCAGCAGTCTGATACGGCGTCATCAGATTCTGATAGCCGCAATGACGATGCAGCAAGTCAAATCAGTCAGCTCGCAAGACAATTTACAAACCTCTCAGTCAAACATACAAACACCTCATTGGGCCCCATACCTTCTCGCGTGAATCCATTCATACCTGAAGCCGATCTCGATCCCAGACTGGACCCATTCTCTGACAAGTTCAATGCCAGAACTTGGACTCAACATGTCGTTAATCTTCAGCAGAAGGAGGCCGATGCTGCCCCCAGACTCACAGCTGGTGTCGCTTTCAAAAACCTTGGTGCCTACGGCTACGGTAAAGGTTCCGACTACCAGAAAACTGTTACCAACATTGTCACCAGTTCTATCAGCAAACTTATCCACATTGGCAACAAAGGCACCAAAATTCAAATTCTTAGAGACTTCAATGGTGTCGTCAAAAAAGGAGAAACATGTGTTGTTCTTGGTCGTCCCGGAAGGTAAGTTTACTGTTTACATGTTTGCTTTATTTTTTTTCAATTGCCCTAACCTGTTTAATAGTGGATGTTCTACATTTCTTAAATCAATTGCTTGTGATACTTATGGTTTCTATTTAGACGATTCTTCCACCATCAACTACCAGGGTGTCACTGCTGATCAAATTTCCAAATTCTTTCGTGGTGAAGTAATTTACAATGCCGAGACAGAAGTGCACTTTCCACATCTTACTGTCGGAGAGACCCTTAAGTTTGCCGCTCTCGCACGAACTCCCAGAAATCGTCTTCCAGGTGTGACTAGAGACCAACATGCTGAACATACCCGAGATGTTTTGATGTCTTCTTTTGGACTTCTCCATACCATGAACACCAAGGTCGGTGATGACTATGTCCGAGGAGTATCCGGCGGTGAACGAAAGCGTGTGTCTATTGTCGAAGTATGTCTAGCTGGAGCCGCTCTCCAGTGTTGGGATAATTCCACTAGAGGTCTTGATTCTGCTACCGCATT
>JAJLWW010000141.1:0-59392 GCA_030570935.1 Geotrichum klebahnii
CAGAGCTGGAGCTGGAAGCAGAGCTGAAAGAGGCAGAGCTGGAGCTGGAAGCAGAGCTGAAAGAGGCAGAGCTGGAGCTGGAAGCAGAGCTGGAAGCAGAGCTAGAAGCAGAGCTGGAAGAGGCAGAGCTGGAAGCAGAGCTGGAAGCAGAGCTGGAGCTGGAGCTAGAAGCAGAGCTGGAGCTAGAAGCAGAGCTGGAGCTGGAAGCAGAGCTAGAAGCAAAGCTAGATGAAACGGAGCTGGAGCTGGAGACAGAGCTGGAAGCAGAGCTAGAAGAGGCAGAGCTGGAGGCAGAGCTGGAGCTAGAAGAGGCAGAGCTGGAGGCAGAGCTGGAGCTAGAAGCAGAGCTGGAGCTGGAAGCAGAGCTAGAAGAAAAGCTAGATGAAACGGAGCTGGAGCTGGAGACAGAGCTGGAAGCAGAGCTGGAAGCAGAGCTAGAAGAGGCAGAGCTGGAGGCAGAGCTGGAGCTAGAAGAGGCAGAACTGGAGGCGGAGCTGGAGCTGGAAGCAGAGCTAGAAGCAGAGCTAGATGAAACGGAGCTGGAGCTGGAGACAGAGCTGGAAGCGGAGCTGGAGACAGAGCTGGAAGCAGAGCTAGATGAGGCAGAACTGGAAGCAGAGCTGGAAGAAGCAGAGCTAGAAGCAGAGCTGGAAGCAGAGCTGGAGCTGGAAGCAGAGCTAGAAGCAGAGCTAGATGAGACGGAGCTGGAGCTGGAGACAGAGCTGGAAGCAGAGCTGGAAGCAGAGCTAGAAGCAGAGCTAGAAGAGGCAGAGCTAGAGCTAGAAGCAGAACTGGAGCTGGAGACAGAGCTAGATGAGGCAGAGCTAGATGAGGCAAAGCTAGAGCTAGAAGCAGAGCTAGAAGAAGCAGAGCTAGAAGAAGCAGAGCTAGAAGAAGCAGAGCTGGAAGCAGAGCTGGAGCTGGAAGCAGAGCTGGAGCTGGAAGCAGAGCTTGGAGCAGAGCTAGAGCTGAAAGCAGAGCTAGAAGAAGAAGAACTGGAAGCAGTAGAAAGAGCTTGTCTACCAAGAACTGGTGCAGAAGAGCTGGAGGCAGAGCTGGAGCTGGAAGCAGAGCTGGAAGAGGCAGAGCTGGAGGCAGAGCTGGAACTGGAAGCAGAGCTGGAAGAAGCAGAGCTAGAAGCAGAGCTGGAGCTGGAGCTGGAAGCAGAACTAGAGCTAGAAGCAGAGCTAGATGAGGCGGAGCTGGAGCTGGAAACAGAGCTGGAAGCAGAGCTAGAAGCAGAACTGGAGCTGGAGACAGAGCTAGATGAGGCAGAGCTAGATGAGGCAGAGCTAGAGCTAGAAGCAGAGCTAGAAGAAGCAGAGCTGGAAGCAGAGCTGGAAGCAGAGCTGAAGCTGGAAGCAGAGCTTGGAGCAGAGCTAGAGCTGAAAGCAGAGCTAGAAGAAGAAGAACTGGAAGCAGTAGAAAGAGCTGGTCTACCAAGAACTGGTGCAGAAGAACTGGAGGCAGAGCTGGAACTGGAAGCAGAGCTAGAACTGGAAGCAGAGCTGGAACTGGAAGCAGAGCTGGAACTGGAAGCAGAGCTGGAAGAAGCAGAGCTAGAAGCAGAGCTGGAGCTGGAGCTGGAAGCAGAACTAGAGCTAGAAACAGAGCTAGATGAGGCGGAGCTGGAGCTGGAAACAGAGCTGGAAGCAGAGCTAGAAGCAGAGCTGGAAGCA
Source organism: Geotrichum klebahnii (assembly GCA_030570935.1). Taxonomy (NCBI): domain Eukaryota; kingdom Fungi; phylum Ascomycota; class Dipodascomycetes; order Dipodascales; family Dipodascaceae; genus Geotrichum; species Geotrichum klebahnii. The sequence goes on from JAJLWW010000141.1 coordinate 1,680, forward strand.
GAGCTGGAGCTGGAAGCAGAACTGGAGCTGGAAGCAGAACTGGAGCTGGAAGCAGAACTGGAGCTGGAAGCAGAACTGGAGCTGGAAGCAGAACTGGAGCTGGAAGCAGAACTGGAGCTGGAAGCAGAGCTAGAGCTAGAAGCAGAGCTTGAAGAGGCAAAGCTGGAAGCAGAGCTGGAAACAGAGCTAGAAGAAGCAGAGCTGGAGGCAGAGCTGGAGGTAGAAGAGGCAGAGCTGGAGGCAGAGCTGGAAGCAGAGCTGGAGGCAGAGCTGGAGGCAGAGCTGGAGGCAGAGCTGGAGGCAGAGCTGGAGGCAGAGCTGGAAGCAGAGCTGGAGACAGAACTGGAAGCAGAGCTGGAAGAAGCAGAGCTAGAAGCAGAGCTGGAGCTGGCAGCAGAGCTGGAAGAGGCAGAGCTGGAAGCAGAGCTGGAAGCAGAGCTAAAAGCAGAGCTGGAAGCAGAGCTGGAGCTGGAAGCAGAGCTTGAAGCAGAGCTGGAGCTGGAGCTGGAAGAGGCAGAGCTGGAAGTAGAGCTAGAAGCAAAGCTAGATGAAACGGAGCTGGAGCTGGAGACAGAGCTGGAAGCAGAGCTGGAAGCAGAGCTGGAAGCAGAGCTAGAAGAGGCAGAGCTGGAGGCAGAGCTGGAGGTAGAAGAGCTGGAGACAGAGCTGGAAGAAGCAGAGCTGGAGACAGAGCTGGAGACAGAGCTGGAAGAAGCAGAGCTGGAGACAGAGCTGGAAGAGGCAGAGCTGGAAGCAGAGCTGGAGACAGAGCTAGAGCTAGAAGCAGAGCTAGAAGAGGCGGAGCTGGAGCTGGAGACAGAGCTGGAAGCAGAGCTGGAAGCAGAGCTAGAAGAGGCAGAGCTGGAGGCAGAGCTGGAGCTAGAAGAGGCAGAGCTGGAGGCAGAGCTGGAGCTGGAAGCAGAACTGGAGCTGGAAGCAGAACTGGAGCTGGAAGCAGAGCTAGAGCTAGAAGCAGAGCTTGAAGAGGCAGAGCTGGAAGCAGAGCTAGAAGAGGCGGAGCTGGAGCTGGAGACAGAGCTGGAGCTGGAGACAGAGCTGGAAGCAGAGCTAGAAGAGGCAGAGCTGGAGGCAGAGCTGGAGGTAGAAGAGCTGGAGACAGAGCTGGAAGAAGCAGAGCTGGAAGCAGAGCTGGAGACAGAGCTGGAAGCAGAGCTGGAAGTAGAGCTGGAGACAGAGCTGGAGACAGAGCTAGAGCTAGAAGCAGAGCTAGAAGAGGCAGAGCTGGAAGCAGAGCTGGAGCTGGAAGCAGAACTGGAGCTGGAAGCAGAACTGGAGCTGGAAGCAGAGCTAGAGCTAGAAGCAGAGCTTGAAGAGGCAGAGCTGGAAGCAGAGCTGGAAACAGAGCTAGAAGAAGCAGAGCTAGACAAAACTAAGCTGCTGGAAGAAGCCTCAGAGCTTGATGCAGCCGAGCTGGAGGGAGTAACAACATTCTCAGCACTTGAGGAGCTGGCACGATCAGAACTGGCGGCAGCAGATGAAGATGAACTCGTGCTACTTGATTTTGAGATGATAGTAGAACTAGAACTGGAACTGGAACTCGAATATGGAGTAGAACTAGAACTAGAACTGGAACTAGAACTGGAACTAGAACTGGAACTAGAACTAGAAGTAGAAGAGGGAGTAGAACTAGAACTTGACTTGGAAGTAGAAGTAGACGTAGAACTAGATGTAGTGGTAACAGCAGGAGTAGGAGTAGGAGTAGTAGCAGGAGTTTTAATATCTTCTACTTTAGTAGGAGGTCCTGAAAGACACTGATAATACCACTCATTCACGGATTCACAGTGACTCCCCTCTTCACAGCACGTGGAACCTGACCAGCCATTACCACCACATTGGCCCCAGAGAGTAGCACAAACGGTAGTAGGGGCAGCAGTACTAGGCTTTGGAGCATTAGGATCGGTTCCAGAAATGCACTGGTAGTACCAGTCGTTTTGTGATTGACAATAGTTACCGTCTTGGCAACAAGTGGCACCGGTCCAGCCGATTCCACCACATTTATCGTATCGAGCACCACAGAGGACATTGGCATTAGTAGTTGCAGGAGCAGGTGTAGTTGTTGGACTTGTAGAAGATGTACTAGTGGAGGTGGTGGTAGGTTTAGTGGTAGAGGTGGAGGTAGATGTGGAAGTTGAAGTAGTTTTAGTTGATGATGAAGAAGATGAGGATGATGAGGATGAGGATGAGGATGATTGACCAGAAACAATTTTGTTGGGATTCCAGCAAACTGTGGGAGAGACATTTCCCGTAGAACATCCAGTTTTAGGATCGATTGAGTTGTAAGTACCTCCTCTAAAGTCGTACTGAAAGTTAATATCAGGAGCACATAGTAAGTTGCCTTGAGTTGTAGGATTAGGTACGCTGTAGGTTCTATAGAAGTCAAAGAAGTTTTCATTGTATAGAGTATTATGGCCGTTACCGTTAGCCGAATACATAAAGTCTTGAGGACTAGGCTCGGTCTTTTTAAGTTCCCAGATAGACTGGATTCCGTATCCTTTCACATCATTGACGACAATGTGATAAGTAACTTGCCAGACACCGTTGACTAGATCAACATTAGTGGCAGTAACATTTGAAGGAGGATTAGTGGTTGCAAAGAATTGTGGATAATTTTGGCAGTAGGGTTTAATTTCGTAGCTGGCAGTCGCTAGAGTAGCAGCGCTAGCAACTGCAAAGACAGTCGAAGTTTTGACCATGATTAAAATGTCTATTAGAAGATGTATGCTTTTATGATGATGATGAAAAAATAAATAAACGGAGTTGAGGATTTTATTTGTATTTATATTAGTTGAACTAATTTTCTAATTCCTATATTTTTCCCTGGTTTTCTGTTATTTCTTTTTCGTTTTTATTTTTTTTTTTTTATTCATCTAGATTGTTATTTCTTTTTTCATTAAAACATTTCTTTTATTCTTGAAAAAATGAGATTGAATTATTTGGAATTTGATCCGCCCATGCAAATTTCTTCATACTTTTCAGGCTTGGAAAGCGAGCTTAGAACCATTTTTCAAGACTGTTTTCGAGTCAAGTTAGCGCATGGACTATTATTTTTCATAATAATTTCTTTTATCGCGAATAAGATACTAAATGCGTATTCCTTAGTAATCGTTTTCATGCAACAGTCATCTCCATTCAGTCTGTTCTCTTTTGATTGTTGAACCTTATTTATGAATTTCTTTTTATGTTGCAATTTTCATGATTTCTTTTTCCGTATACGTTATAATTCGGGATTTACACCCGAATAATGGAGATTCAGTGTCTATAAATTGCATTGTTTAATGACTGGGGCCATTATTCGTTCCACCTCATTTCTTTTTTTATTTATTTTGTTTTTTTAATATGAGAGATCCCTAAAATAAATATTTATAATAATCAAATAATTAAATAATCATCTGAATCATCATTCAGAGGCTTATCTTACCAATTACCATAGTTTGAAATGACCAACGAAATCAAAGAAGAAAAAAATAATCCACTTTACGTACATTCAGCCTCACTCGAGGTCAAGTAAAATTAAGTCAAGTCAGAAAAATTCATACAAGGAGTCAAGAGTTAGTTAACTATTGGTTAGCACTGAGAAATTCAACATAAGCCATATGGCTGCCACTCCAGACTCAGGTCTTGTTAATCCCATATTTTAGGAATTTTTATATTCACGATCCGTTGTCATCAGTAACATCGAGGTTGCTGAGGTCTGAACTCATATGGTCCATGCTTTCATTGTGGCTCAAGGTAGCAACTTTCAATAATATGCGTGTCATCAGTCCAATCTTTTGGTGATTTACTTGATGTTCAAGCAACAAACCCATATAGGTCTTTTACATTTTTTTTGTTGTATCTTGAATGATCCGCTCTACGGGTATCTAGATTTTCATGGTTAAGCTTTGGTTTGTTTTGACTATGCTAAAATCTATCACCTAGATTGCCTACTAACGTATGGAATAATCTCGTTAGTTCTTCTAGAAGTATAATAAGCACTGCCGATCACATTTAGTGTGTGCCGTGAGAGCAAGCGCCTAGTAGCAAAGCAGCAAACTATCCAGTTCTTTGTATGGGCAATTATGTCAGCCATTCTATCCATATCCCCATTAGGGTTGTGTGGGGTAGGGTTAATCTCTCCGAAGACGAGGGGCAAATGAGAAAATGAGGTTAGAATATAACTCTCATTACTCAAGTAGGCTTATTTTATGTCGATTGGGAGCATTGAATATCAGAATTTGCCCATGATCTAAAGGGTTCAAATCCCACCTCCATCTGACCCTGGAATAGATGCTTGCTGAGGCTATGTAAAGTTTATACTAAAGGCTGATTTTATTTGAAGGGAAAGTTGAGCTGTTTCCTAATCAGGGATCTTAATTAAAAGAGTTTGCAACTATTAGCAAGGGAACTTTACTATAGTGTTTATTATACAGTTCACAGTGTAAAAAGGTTATTAAAGTTGAGAGATCAGCAATACATGAGCCTCTATAGTCTTAAAGTAATAGACTAATAAGGGCTTTAACACGATTGATGAAAGTTGCGCACAAAAGCAATGGTGAACACTTGCGATCGAAACTATTCACAACAATCTTTGAGCAAATTTCATTACAAAGTCATGATATTTAATATACCATTGTAAATAATTTGCCTGTTAGCAAAAGGAAAATAAAGCGAAGTGGGATTACAAAAATGATCATCCAGTTTGGCGGTACTAACTATGAGGTATAATGATTTTGATGTGAATGTGATAAATATAGTATATTAAAGTGAAATTTTTTTAAAAGAATACTAATCTTAAAATTAATAAAATAAAATTTAAACTGCTACTCCGCATTGCTCCAATATTTCAAGTAATGATCCCCGCAGAAAATTCCATGTAAGTATAATTCTAGATACTACTATCATAACCAAAATAAAAGGAGGGGCGTTTTGTGACCAGGCTGGAAGCCAGTGAAGCCAGCGTTGCAATCGACAAGGATGATCTACACAGCAGGGCGAAAAAAAATTTAGCAAAGGAACATCAGAGTTTCGGTAAGGTAAAGGTGTAGTTCCTTCACTGTAGTACCTAGAATTCAATAGAATTCGACAGTAGGTCAGAGCATTTCATCGTACTTTTGGCTTTGTTCTCGTATCTTCACAATACGTTGACACAGCATGTTCAACTTCCCATACATTCACATACATTCACATACACCTACTTGAGATGAGATGAGGTGTACGTGCGCCCAATATTACACTAGGTGTGGGTCTGCGGCGTACATACGCATAGGATACTCTGGCTAAACTCGGAGTGCTTATCCGTTGGTCCTACTGTCTTTGTTCTTATTTGGGCCAATATTAAAAACGTTTTCATCTACTTGAAGAATCTGTTTTTAGTTTATCACAGTTATTATTGAGGTCCCTAAACTGACTTGTGCATGCATTACTACTTTGAAATTAGTGCACGTAATTGGCTGTCGTCTAACATGGAAAACAGTCCAATTGTTCTAGAAGACTTCCCAATTTGTGCATATTCCCATTCTCACATGCAGAATGTTCAAGACACGTTTCGGAGATAGAGGCTTTGCGTTCCGTGTAGTGTACATAATATTGTAGGCAACAGAACATCAAGGCTTTTGATTTTAAAGAAAGGAAATAATAACAGTTTGCAAAAGAAAAAACAAACAAACAACACAACCAAACACAAACGAGAAATGGGAAATCAATTTAAACCCAGAACGTATCTAGATCCAAAACGACCAAATATTACGGTCAACGTCGTTTTTTCTTTCCAAAAGTAAAGAATTTGGAGTGGGCGGTGCTAGGAGTTAATGGGGACTGCGAATATCTAAGGAGTAATCAAATGATCAAAAATAACCAAAAAACAAAAGAAATCAAAAATAGTTACCTAATGAAATTTGACGAAAATAAATATTTGAATAAATTGTATGATCAGTCACACTTTTTTATGAAAATTTATGAAATTCAATATATTCAATTTTTTATTTGGCACATTCACTTATCCTACCGAATGTATAAATGTCTAAGACCAGTCGGACTCCAAACCTAAACTAACTAAAACAAGACAGAGAGAAGCTTATAAGCATTCTCATAAAGTCCAACTGTTAACAACTCCAAACCAATATAACTAGTGAATAAATTAATAAATTGATGAAGTTATAAATTTTCGTTTCGCACCTTTAGATTTGTGCTTTTGGGTATATATCCTATGAGAGACAACCTAAATGTAGATTACATGACATAAAGAAGAGGAAAACCTTTGAACCAAACTTTTCCGTGAGGCTTCCGTAACGTGACAGTATCCGCCCTATATTAAAGGCTAATACCATAGTACCAGAAGGTATATTCTAGATACATTGAATTGTAGTTCATTGTGGTACTTGAATGACTTGTCCATGTAATTGGGTTCAAATAAAAAACTTGTTTGTTGGTACGAAGGATTTAACAAGGGCTTGTGTATGGAAACCCTCTATTTAAATTTTGAATTTATTGTGAATTAGGTTGAAGTCGTCGTTGAGTTTGTGATACGAATGTTTTTTTTTCCATCTCGCCTAGCGGTAAACCCTGATTTGGAGCCCTTACTCCACTGATGAAGGTCGGTGGTTTATAAATAATATAATTAAGCCCATTATGATATCCCATATATTCACAACGTTGATGAAATCATTAAAATCAAAATGATAAAAGATAGCCGAGTCTTCCATTGATACTCAGGTTAGTGCCATGCCCTGAAAAGGAAAAAAGACCGCATCCGGACGCTTGGCACAACGTGCTCCATGCATTAGTAAGCAACTGGCAACTAGCAACAAGCAACAAGCAATTAGCAACACTTTGTAAGTCCAAATAATAAAAAGAAAAAAGAAAAGAAAAATCTAAGATTAAGTCCTTCAAATCCTTCAAACGTCGGATAGGAGCCTCCTCGTCCATTTTCTCAAAGTATGGCCAAGTTCAGTCCAATGTTACCCTAACATCCACTACGTCAATTAAGGTTGGAATGCTCAGAAGCCAAATTTTTGTTCCACAGCCCTGGTCCCATAACAATAAGTCCACTTACGTATTACAAATAATATTTCTAAATAATATTCTCAAACAAACTGCCTACATAATATTATTAAATAATAAAACCCTGGAAGGCGGACCAAAGAAGGTCACAACCCAAATCTTGAAAGCTTTGTTTAACCAAGCACGAGCTGTTTACATCTATTTTTATCTTGTCTGTTTTGTTTCCTTCTCATACCAGTACGTAATATTACCACGACGGTGGGAAGCTTGTATGTCTCAAGTTACACTGGGGCAGCAGCAGGTTTCATTCTTTACACAGCTGGCTGGTTACTTCCGCCTCTTGTTATGGTTGTATTCTCTCTCTAACAAAAACCCAGCTAACTGGTACTGCCACCACCTGGCTCAGGGTAAAACCTGCTTTACTTCGTTTTGTTTGGGTTAGTTCTACATTATTTGAGTCTAGACGTGCCCTGACCATCATTCCATCGAGCTTGGTGATAGACGGCTCGAAACCGATTGGTATAAAGCTGACTCGTCATAAAAAGGGTGTTACCAAACTCTAATCTTTTGGTCTTTCCAGGATCACGGTTTTACCAAAGGTTTGTCTTCCTTAGTTTTCTACTTCTCATTTCATAAATTTACATCTAACCAACACTTAACCTTAGAGCCTCTCAAGGACCCTGAGCAAACTTCAACTGTATCCCAATACATGTATCCAACAGAAGGGTCTCTTTATCATAAGACCATCAGTTGACCAACCTGCGAAATAAAGTGCCTCATATAATTGACAAGTATCATCGAATATACAGTCTTGATCTTCATGTGCTCACCAGAATAAGGTTGACTTCATCACAAAAGTTTGACCTCAACGAAGTGGGACTAATCCAATCAAGTGTTAATTACATCACTCTTCAGTAAAACCCAGAGTTATATTTCAAGTTCTCTTGTTTCATTGCTCTTAATTCTCTGATAAATTGAACCTTGATACTGGATTAAACAATGACACTAGACTGAGCAAGTATCAAATTTGTTGAGCCATGAAATAAATCCAGACCTCACAAATTACAGACTTGAAATGATAAAAAAAAACTACGTTATTATAGGACCAAGTTAATGGCTGTCTTGTGATACTGGCATAAACAAGTGCTTTATGGCTGCGAAGACGAAAATTGGGTTATCAAATCAGAATCGAGGAAAGTTATCCGCATCCCATGTTTGGATGAAGAATATGCTTGAATAAGGTAGGTGCTTACTATGGCGCTCCGTAAAATATTCATTTATTCACTTCACACTCTCATGAATGGACTGACCTTGGGTCAAAGCGTAGTTGACATTTGTGAAGAGATGAACCAGAACAAGACAGTCCAGAACGAGGGTCTTTGTCTCAACCAGACAAAGTGTTGAATAATGAATATAACAAAACAACAACAACAAGAGCTTTCCATTGATTTTTGTTAGAGTTCACCTTTAAATATTCAAAACTCTATACTTCAATACTACCAGGCGTGCAATTCACATTAAAGGAAGCTTCTATCCCTGCAGTTATGCCCATTTTAGAACTTCAGAACTCATAATTCCGGCACCTTATAACTAAATACTTTAATTTCAGTCCATAATAGAAAAACTTTATATCAGCTAATTTTCAATACTTGTATCCAATGAATAGGACTAACACCCACATGGATATCCTTTATGTATATGTTTTTCCATGTTCAAGTTAACTTGTCTGTTAAAATGGGAAACTACTACAATTGACAACAACCTTACACAAAATAAATGTTAATTAAAAGGTTTATTGCCTCAAGGTATAACATGTCCTTTTCTTTTCGTCTTCTCTTTTACTTTTTTTATAGGTCTTTTTGTTGGTGGTTTGTACTTTGTTCATTAGTATCCATTCATTATAGGTTTTTGGATTAAGACCATCAGAGTGGCATACGGCTCACAAACAACGATCCCATAACTTGAAATTTCTCTCAGCAACGACAATTTGTAGACAACCGATCCCTAGTGTTATAACTCAGACTAATGATAATTAATTTCAAGTATAGGTCTAAACTTTGTTCATTACTTTCTTTGTATACCATGCGCTGTAGAATATAAATTATTTCCAAGATCGACAACAAACAACAACACACTCAATAACCTATAAACTATGAACTATGAAAATGAAAACAAGCATATTTTGATATACTTGAGGATGAGCAAATATAAAGGAAAAAAAAAATCAATATATCTCAACACACATATCAAGCAACAATTGTATGCTTGTAGATTAAATAAACATGGAATAAGTAGGCTTGAGCCTTGTGACCTTAAACGACATGGCTTAGACCATACATGCAATATCGCGTGTTCTCAATCAACAAGTTCATAAAGCCCAATCTATAACTTTGCCATTACTTCGCTGACTCTGCTTTTTCGTTATCGTCTACCAAAAGATCTTGATCCATTGACCCAGGACTCAGTTCAAGGGTGTTTAATGATCCGCTTGACTGTTTCCAGGCATCCGAAGCGTAGGTGCCAATAACGTTATCATTAGAGTCAACAAATTCAAAATTATATCTTGATAGATACAATGGAATCGCAGAAAGTTGACTGCCATATCGATTCGAGTTATCATAGAGCTCAAACAACGGTACTGCCAGCAACTTCATATTTCGAGGAACTGAAAGCACTTTATTACGTGGTAATGTCACAAGATACATCTTCTTGCACTCCTTGGGGCGTGTAACATGAGGAGGAATGAATGGATACATGAAAGTCTCAAAATTAGGACGCCACCACTGTGCTAAGCAATCACCAACTACCCATTCTGAATTACCAGGATCTTTAGCATGTTCTGTGCCCGGCGCTGGTGCCAATTTTTCATTTAAACAATTCTTGAATCCATCAATTTCATTCTCATCAGGTTTAATATAATCTCCGGGTCTACCATGTAAAGTTAGTTACAAGTGGAAAAAAGCTGAAAAATTACACCTTCCTCACTTACAGTTTGAAAAATGTGTTTGCAATTTGAAGCATTAAAATATATGGATGCCCATGCTCATGACAAACTAAAACTGCCTCACAGGTCCGTCGCATTCCATGTGTCTCATACTGGCTTTGAAGTCGCTGTAGACGCGCTGGCACTGATGGATCTTCTTCTAGTTGGGTGTCCTTAACGCCAAAGGTATAATTGGTTACAGGATAAAGTCTAATTGTCGGGGCTTGTCGCTTGCCAAACTCATTTGGAGCCGGAGGTAAAATCGTTGTCTTTCGGCCTAATTCAGTGAGAGTCGTCATTTCAAATTTTGGTATACACGCTTTGCTAGTATAGTTTATATGGAGGGCTTGAATTATTTTTTTCTCTTTTGTTGATGCCAAAAAGACAAAGTCCAGCTAATACCCTAACCCTATGTCTTTAACTGCAGCCTGACGTTACGAGATTTAGGCAATTTACCTTAAGGTTAAGTCGTGTAATTGAAAGACACATGGCCATAACCGTTGACGATTTTCATTTCTCTTCCCATTTACCTTCACACAACTCATCCAAATGAAGTCCTTACTATCTTTCTTTCTAGCTACTAGTGCTGTCGTGGTTCAAGTAGCTGCTCAGGTATCGCATGTCGAGTCCTATCCAGATCCCGACCATGTACCCTTTAGTGGATACAGCTATGGCGACTCCATCCCCATTGAATGTATACAAAGAAACATTGAAACTGGCGAACATAAGTTCGACGAAAACAACAATATCGTGTATGCTCCATTTCCAAATTGCTTTGAAACGGATGCTTCAATGGCACTTCGTTATAACGTGGACGAGGTGTTTAATTGTACCATTGATCTTGGGCACGATTTTTTCCATGTCTTCCAGTTGCTAATTCATGAGGATGTGCCATTTTCCTGCCGCATCCCATATGCGAAGGAATCTGTTGATGGAAAGACCACGCCTGCGTTCATTCCGCTGACATTCAACGTTCGTGGTAAGATCCAGGAAAGCCATCTTCATGTGGATCCTTTCATGAATGTTGCTCTTATGACCAACAACACCGGAAATAGTCTGGTAGCTGGTGTTGCCTTTTCCGCTGGTTCAACGTCTCATCGGGTTATTATTGGAGATCAGTTACCTTTGACTATGGCTGTGAGATGGTTCAAGGGATCAGTCATGCCTACCTCTCACGCCGCTTTTCTGTCAAGATCTACAATTTTGATTTACTGCTTTGGCACATTTGTAGGCACCCTTGCTTTTACTGCTGCGGTATTCTACGGTTTTGTGTTTCCCAAGAAGTTAAAGGGAGAGTTAAAACGTCATGTTCCCGGTACTGGAACCTCTTATGACAAGCTTGATTAAGAGAAGAAGGAAAAAAAAAAATAACCAAAACCTAGATAATTTTATTATTTATTTGGCTTGTATTAGACGATTAAAGCCAGGGCAAAAACTTCACAAGTGAGTTATTATGTTTTTTTTTTTAAAAAATATAAATTTTTTTTTATAAGCATGTTTATACTCAATATCAAATCTATATGCTCAGTTTTGTGATTCACATTTAGCCTGCAGGGCCTTGAGAACCAGCGCAACATTAGGCTCCATGTCAGTAACTGAGTTGAAACGAGTTTGTAAATAATTGTTAAGAAGAGAACCAAGCTGTAGTCGCATTGGCTGATTTTTGGCGTATGTGACTTTAATATGGCGGGAGTATTTGTTGATTACCAGCTTCAAGCTGTCGGGGAAATTGGGGTTGGTGTGGGAAAGATGTCTAATAGGTAAAGTGATGTCCATAACGGCTACAGATGGGTCCAGTGGTGATGGGAAGGTGCTCACTAAACTGGAAATAACATGGTTGCACAAGTATTGTGGATCAACACCATCTGTGAAAAAGTCGAAAAGGGTCAAAAATTGCTCTGAAATAGACAAAATTTTGGCCTGTTTTTCTGTATCTCTTGAAATGTACTGAGTGAGACTGGAGATTGAAGCATCATAAATTGCTAGCGAAATATCACCCCTTAACGCTGGGTTTGTTTCAGGATTGCCCAACATGGACATATCAGCATCGGGTAAAGCTGTTAACTCAGCTTTAGCGGCCGCCTCTAAATCTGCGTCAACTGAAGGTAGTGCAATCGTATCTGCTTGCAGTTCTGCGTCATCACTTGCTTGCTCATCCTTGTGCGCTTTCTCCAATTGCTGAGACTCCTCTGCTTCGTGTGCCTTTTGCTGTGCTTCAGTAACCAAGCCAAGCAGCTTACGACGAGCTAGAATCTTGCACACATAGATTAATTCCAGTTTAGCATACTCAATCCACATCACATCTGAAGTAGAGTTAAATCGCAGGCCTCTCTGCATAATACTTCTAGCAGCACGAATGGCAGCATTCTGTTCCACCTCGTACTTGGCAGCCATAATCCAAACAGCTGGCTTGGTAGGATGTAGTTGCAACATTCGAGTATAGATTTTTGTGAGCACGTTTAGAGTTTTTTGCTGTTTAGCATATTGGATGTAGTTTGCCCATAGAGACATGTCGCCTGTGAACTTACGGACCCCCCGATCAAAAATAAACAAAATTCGTCGCTGTCCAGCGTATGCAGAAACTCCTGAACCCTTTTTCAATTCAGAACCTCCAGCACCCTCTTCCTCATCATCGTCAGAGTCCACTTCCTTTCCTAGTCGTGCAACTCGTTTTAATCGCAACCGATCTACATTCATTTCATACTCAGCATACCTCAGAAAGTCCTTAGACTTGACTCCTCGAGAAGCGATCCTGTGCTCGAAATCCGTCCTTCTTCTCATAATTATGTTGAGTTCAGGCTAAGTGAACAAAAAATGCGTTAGTATCATAGTAGCTGACCGTTGAAGTCAAATATCATACCTTTGTAAATAGTCCTTGCTGGAACAAATCGTCCAGCTCAGCGAACGACTGCTCCAAGTAATAACGAACCTTTTCCGACATGGCTATGGAGGTTTGTGTTACTTTTCAAAACTGATCTGGTTTGTATGAAAATGATTTTTCTGGATCTGAAAATTCCAAAATATAAAATTTTTCTCATGTGGGAGATATCACGTGACACAAGATGTTATCAAGGGCAGGGCATTGAAATATCACGATCAGTAAGAATCGCAAAGGGGAGAAGGAGAAGCCAAATACACGAAACAACAAGGAAATACATGGCAATGATTAATAAGAAAATTGTCACTAGAAAACGAGAGAGATGAACGGTGGCAAAGTATTATAAACTCTAATATGCATGGGAGCTGATTTACTAATAACAAGCCCAGGCTTGCCGAGTGCTTCACATGTAGTTTATAGAACAGATTATCGTGTCTTTTAAAACGTTGTTTATTAATTATGGAGGCAATCAAAATCAACAGCTATAAGATTCCGTGTAATTTGTCGTAATAAATATAGTCGCTCAACTTCGCTCAATAAGCTCTAAAATCCACCAAGCTATGTAATAGTTAGAATACTACAACTTTCTCATTAAGAAAAAAAAAATAACTTACCTGTTCGTTATGTGCCTCAATGGTATCGCCATCGTTGATATCAAGCTAAACACGCGTTAGTATTCAATTAGAGAAATCAGCTTGAAATTCAATCCAGCATTTTCAACTTACAGAAGCGGGAGTGTCTTGTTCACTAATACGTTCACCCTCGTACAAAAATCGCAGACCTCGGGCCTCCTTTCCTGTTCGCTTGCAAAAGGCGTCAAAGACCTTCTTCAACTGGGTGGACTTCTTAATCTTGAAGTAGACATCTGTTGATGAATCTGTTACCTTGACGTTGATATGTTCGGATTCAGGCTTGACTTCGGTCTTAGCAGCGTCGGACATTGTGAAGATTTAGCAAACGTGTATATAAGAGAGTAAATGGGGTGCTACAGTGGCAAAAGAATAAAAAATTCTTGCTGAATTTCAAAGAAAAAAAAATAACAAAAAAGTCGCGAGGATTTTATGGTTGACGATGGTGGTGATTTGTATTTTTTCCTAATTTCCCACTGATTTTGGTGGTTGATCACGGGATTGTCACGGGATTGTCACGGGACAAAACTAGAGTAATTATGGGGATAGCGTATATTGTGGGTCGATCTGCTTTTACTGCAGAACCCGTGGCAGCATCCGTTGGAGTAGCCAGTATGTTCCGTCTTTATGACGGTTGATGAGAGAAATATTTGTAGTTCCTGTCTTTTCAGGTACAGTACTCTACTATTACGTCCATCTATTTTAGATAGAATTTACTACGGCTAGAAGATTGGATTTACGATAAAGTCAGGCACCAGACACTCAACGATATATGTTTTACTCCCTGCTAAGGCCATTCGTCATGCACCCTGAAGTTTAAACACCCGGAATCTTTCGTCTGGGGTTAGAAACTCAGCAACTTGGACATTTCTTTTGGGTCACCACTTGACCATTGCAAATCCAAAAATACCTGACTTCTCTCTCTTTAGAATTACAATCTTTAAGCTCTTATTTTACTGTTAATCAAGCTGGTCAGTCGTTTGCAACCGATAATTACCTAAACATTGATTGACGTGCGTGGCCTTTTATTCTTCTCGCACCACCCTGTTTTGTTTCTTTTATTTTCTCCATCATCCTATTTCTGGTCTTTCGTTCACAATTCACCTGCGTCTTGACTAGAAATATTTTCAAGTGTTGCCATTCTTTCTTATTCTCAGGTTTGCTGGAAAAGTAAGCTTATCACAAGTAACCCCATTTACTAACTTGAGGTTGATACAATGACTTCAGGAATGTCCACCCCTACTTTCTTCGATGTCGAAAAGTCGGCCTCCATTTCTACCCCAGATAGTACATCTTCACTTTCTGGAGTAACTCCTTTGTCAATCCGCGAACTAGACGAGAATGGCAGGCTCTGCATCATCTACGAAGGTAGGTCATCCAATCCAGATGATTATAGTTCTTCAGGAATGTACTCCAGATCCATTAATTCTTCACAAACTGGGTTTCAGTCAATTGGTATCCTGCAATTCTTGATCAATATCTTCTTACCTACGGGCTACCCTCACAGTGTTACCCCAGACTATTTTGATTATCAAATATATGACTCCTTTCAGGCATTCTCCTCGTCCATTGCTTCGCTCTTTGCCAACAGAGCTGTACTTAGCGCAGTGGGAGTTGGTGATCAATCTGCAACTTCGACTTCTGCATTGTTCATGAAAATCATTCAAGAAACTATCGGCAGATTAGGTACAATATGTTTTGCATGGAAATTTGGATCTGCCTTAGAGCCTGAGTGCAAAAAGTATAGATTCATGGCTGACATTGTTAATGATAGCGCGATGGTTTTCGATTGTCTTTCTCCAATGTTTCCTTTTGACAAAAAAGTAACTGTGGGCATGCTTTGCATGTCTGGATTACTGCGAAGCATTTGCGGAGTAATGGCCGGAGGATCTAGGGCAGCTCTTACGCAACACTTTACAGACCCAAATCGAGGAAGTATTGCTGATGTAAATGCAAAAGACCAGTCACAAGAAACAGTCATTTCATTGATGGGAATGCTTGCAGGCTCTATGGTTGTTGGAATTGTCAAAGGAGAAGGGGCGGAAATGTGGTGCGTAGTAATCGTACTTTTGTCTCTCCATCTATGGACAAATTATAAGGCCGTGTCTAGTGTCGTACTGAAGGGACTGAATAGACAACGATCAAACATTGTATTTGCCGATATTCATCGATCTCTTCATGAGTTGAAGCAAACATTTGCTACAGATGTTGACACTGATCGCGCCTTGTCAAAGCTAATCCTGTCACCGAACCGTGTTGCAAGACGCGAAAATATTTTAGAGCAAGATGGAATCTTAAGGAATTCAGCTGGGGCAGTAGTTGGATATGGGAGCTTTGGAACCTTTGAGATTATCAGATCCGGAGCCCATGGTATAAATGTGTCGATTCCTGACCTGGTAGCCATTACTAAAGAATCGGGATATGTTATATGGCCAACCGTACTAAGCTCGAAGCACACTAGAGTGCACATAACATTGCTACAAGACGATCTTGATAGTAGCACCGGCAGTTCTGGCGATCTTCGTGCTTGGGTGCATGCCTATCTAATCGCTGTCACTGTTAACTCAACATTGAATGGCAAGGGATCTGTTGAAGAGAAAGCATCAGTTCATGATCCCTTGACTTTAATTCAGTCTACCGCTGCAACCGTATCTGTAATGTTTGATGAGCTCAAGATTCTTCCGGCTCTTAAACTGGCTGGATGGGATTTTTCCAGTCGAAACATTCTCACTCATCCCGTAAGAAAAATCA
Source organism: Geotrichum klebahnii (assembly GCA_030570935.1). Taxonomy (NCBI): domain Eukaryota; kingdom Fungi; phylum Ascomycota; class Dipodascomycetes; order Dipodascales; family Dipodascaceae; genus Geotrichum; species Geotrichum klebahnii. The sequence goes on from JAJLWW010000141.1 coordinate 17,920, forward strand.
TCATTGAACAGTAGATTTTGATTTTATATGAACCTCATTTGATATTTCATAGTTGTATTTTGTATTTATTCATTTATTTCTGAAGTTGTATTCCTTTATTCAGCTAGTTTAATAAATAGCCGTCCTTGAGTTAAACCTACGTAAGTAATTTAAATTATCGACCTGCCTTATTGAACCATGAACTTGGTCTGTTGAAAAATTTAGTTGAATACTCTAATGTAGGTATGACATCTCTGTTGTGATTACATAACACCCCCCTATTTTTTCAAGATCTCTGCCACCGCCGTTTCTACCAAAAACATTTACAAAATTATCATGGTCAAAAGGGAACCTTTAAGCCCAGAAGCGTCAGCCTTAATCACTGAATTCAAACGAACGGGGCAATTTGACAGTTTGCGCCGGTCACTATTTCAAGAATTCAAAGAAAGTGTAGGTTTAAAACTTTACAAGCACAAGATTTTCAGATCATAACTAACTCATAATCTAGTCTACTCATGAAGATTTACGGAAAGCTATACAAAATGTCGTAGATGCAGAAGTTGCAAAGGATAGTGGATTACTGAAACGAGAGCGAGGCAAAGCTGCGGCGTTGATTGAAGGTGTACTAAGTCGGCAAAGTGATTTGTATGCGCTTCCTAACGATGAGTATGAGGAAGGTTTAACGTCATCCAAGCAAGCACCATTTTCATCAAGAAGCAATTGGCGAACATCCAGACAAAAACAGCGGCGTGGTAGTTTAGAAGGTGATGCAAAAAGACCTGAAGGAGACGACACATATCGCAAGGTTGAAGAGTATATTGAGAATAATACAGTCAAATCTCCTGTATTATGGAAAAAAGTAGAAGCACAGATTCAAGAGCGATATAATGAAACCAACGGAAATGTTTCAGGGCCTGCTCTTCCAGATGCTTCTTCTACTCCGTCTAGAGCTACTACTAGTACTCAGGGTGCTTACAATACTCCATCTATTGGTGCTAATAACTATGGCACACCACATTAACACTAATTTAGAGATGAAGTTAATTCACGGTTATAACTTTGTCTCAAGTTATTATTTATTATTTATTGTCATTAATTATTATTTTTCTGAATTTGAATTTGGCGTTCGTGTTGAAATTAACCTCTACTTATCTATTATCAACTTGCTGGAAACGGCTTAGTTTTTGCTCCGCTGGTAATTTCGTCCCCTTGAATTTATATCAGACGTAAATTTCTCCTCCTTTCAAGAAAAAACAAATTATTTCATGTCAGACCAAGTCGATAAACCTAGGTCATCCTGATGATAACAGAAAAGCTTAACATTTGCAATCACCCGTACCAATACCATAATTTATTTTGCAATATATAATTGCCATTATTGTTCATTTCTTAAGTCAATGTTTTTCACCCCAAATGCTCATCTCTTCGTTCATGTAAAGTTTATTATGCACTAACGCATCCCCAGGTTCTCCATAATGATCTCCACTTTAATTTTATGCTTTGATATTAAAACCACATCTCCTTTTTGAATTGGTTTTCTTTTTTTACTTTTTTTTTTTTTCAGATCTCTCTTAATTTAGACTTTAATCCATTTCACGCATAGCCTACCCCTGTAACCTATATCTGATTCTTATCCCGATGACTCAAGGTTATTTTTTCCTGTTAAACAGGGCAGATACCTCAGCCAAATGAAGGACCTTTTTGGCATTTTTTCAGTGGATATATGCTTCGCGGATTTCAGCATTTAGACCTGGGAGGTTTTTGTTTCCTACAGTTGAATGCTGTTTACAGTATACAAGATAGTAGCCCAAGTACATCTCTCTTGTACTCCACTCTGACTATAAATTGGGTCACAGCATGTCTACCATCTCCACCGTTAACAAGAGATAGCTCTGTGGGTCAGAGCTGGTATTCAAGTCAGATACTACAGATGTTCTGCTAGATGAGAGTAACGCTCAAGCAGACTGTATGTGGACTTATTAGATGGTACCATTGGAAGTTGGGAATGCTGAATCTTGACAGATGCCAAATTGTTCATGTGCTCCTACAGCAGTTGATAGTAAACCAATAATTTATTTTCATGCTATTGAATGAGAGCATAGCCTCATTCTGCAAGAGTTCGGTCAATAGATTTTCTGTAAACCATTGACTATTAACCATGTAAAAGCTGATTAAATTCTTACAGGACTATAATTGAGTGTGTATTCTTGCATTTAGGGTGTGGAGTTCAAATGAAAATACACTATGCTAATGGATGAAATATTACTCTTAACTAGGATGAAAAATTCAAGTATATAGAAGTTGTAGTGGCTCCCTGAATTATTTTAATTTTCTTATTGAGTGGTGCAATAAATCCTACTGAAGTTAAACATTGCAGACATTAACTCTACCCATGAGAAAGAACACAAATTCTCTCACAGTTATATTCGATTATAATTAAAGAGTATTTTCGTCGTTAGCAGAATCTGTAAAGTTACTTGATAAAATAAATTGAGTAGTTGTAAGTGAAATAATTATTTTCATTTTCAATAACATTGTAAATTTTTCGATATTCTTTGTGACACATATCTCTGCGTAATGAATTTATGTCTACTACATCCTAAGACTGCTTAACATATACATATACTTATTTGCCAGTCGAATTTAGTTAACGCTAGATATACCAGTGAATTGTATTTCCTGTATTCCAGCCATAATTTATTTCTAATTCATTTCTAAAGGCATGAAAAATAAATATTATTTATTAGTCTTATTAATATTATAGCCATCAGTATTATTAGTATTAATTAAATTTAATTTATGCTCATTGGCAACTTCCCCAACAGTTGCCCTCATTATCTCAACCAAGGCACATGCCATTTCTATTCTTGAATCGATTGAAGCGGAAGGGACAGGGAATACCGGCCCTCTAAAGAGAAACTTGGTGCCCGAGGGGTAACTTGTTTTCTATTATTGTCAAATGAACTTCTCGGACTCGCTAAGTTTCCTTTTCCACCAGCGGGTGCTCCAGTACCATTTGAACTCAGTGAGCTCGCGGAAGCCGAACCACCGGTTCTTGGTTGAATATCAAATGTCATGCGGTGACTTACTTTTCGGAAATCCGAAGGCGTATCTCCTCCATTCATATCCACAATACCAGGCCGGCCCATTTGTGCTCTGATCTGATGATATTTGTGTTTTTCACTTTCCATCTTCTCAGGAGACTCCATCATTGCTATTAATGTTTGAGCCTTTATTCGAACTTTGACAGAGTCAGTCAGTAATTGCTTAACATTGCTTGAAAATATTGCAAAGGATATGGAACAATAAATACTTACTGGGTCCTCCTTGATCAATATTTCGCTCATCGGCATATCGGAACTCGCGAAGAGACTTGACGAGGAACGTATGAGATTTCAGCCAGGAAACTGTTGCATCAGAGCCTTCATATACACAATGAAGCAATATGGTTAAGGCCTAGACTGTTAGTCCCTGGTACAAGATGTGGAATGCTCAAAATCCTACCTTCATGATATGACGCCAGTTCTTAGGCTTGTCGGCTAGTCGCTTGCCAAGAACTTCAAGAACCTCAACACTATATACTCTGTTTTGGTGTTAGACCGTGGACAAGAGAAAAGAACCATGAGGATCTATTCACACAGGTCCCATTCCTTCTCAACTTACTCATGATATGTGAGTAGAGCTATTTCATGCAACTCTCCACTGCTGGGACCCCAAGAATCGTTACTTGTAGCTACAAAGCTGTGTTAGCTAAACGCTGCCCTAAAAATGACATATGTTCCTAGTTTATACTCACCATTCCGTACTTGGATCTGAACTGGTGTATATCGGTTAGTGATATTTTTTATTGACCGCACAAATTGCTTGGACATTGTGTGTTGTGTATGAGTATGAGATTAGAAGCAGTAACTGTGCTGCAAAGCCTGAATCCAAGAAGAATCAAAAGTGCAAAAATGACAAGACAACTGCTGAAAGCAACGTTCAATTAGAGAACTTTAATAGCATTCCCGTTCTTCCAAAGGTGTGAACGTACGTGAGTTGAGGTAAGTGGTGGTGATGGTTTCCGTCGCTAATCCCCCAATCTATTATTTATTTAAATTTTTTTTTCCTCGTTGGTTCTAAAATCCTCATACAAATTCATATTATTGAGTTTCTTAAGCCCCAGTACGATGTATTATTAACAAAAGTAGTAGTACATATGCGATATCAATTTTAGCTACTCTACAGTAACAGCTGAACAGAGCATGACCACGATACGTAGTAAACTATAAAGGGTTTATTAAACAGCATTCGATACAAAAGTAAAAAGCAACTGGCCAAATCTTGAAATTTATAAAGTTCAAATCTTCTCGTCGGTACCACGATGATCCCTTAAACAACCCTAACCTCTTACAAGTCAGCGCCATATGATGGTCTGCCATTCTGTGTCACACCTTCTGTAGGCTTGACTCCATTGGCCTTGGATCTCTCTAAGGCCACCTGGATTGCTTCTTTCAACTGTAGGACGGCGTCATCGCAGATCTGATGATGAAACACCAATCGATTGTCTAACAACTTTAGACCTCTTTTTTTGCCTTCTTCTAAGAACAGCTTGATGTCCAGACCACTACGTTTGGCATCCAGGAAAATAAAACTAGTGTCAACGGGGATTTCAAACTGAATTCCGTACTCAGCATTTAGAAACTTAGCCGTAGCCTTAGCCAGAGCATGCGTTTCTTCCAACTTGGGCCATACCTGATCAATTGCAACGTTGGCCGCAGCTGCGAGCATTCCAGACTGTCTGATTCCTCCGCCTTGTTGCTTGCGAATCCATTTGGCCTTTTTAATAAAGTCAGCCTTTCCTACCAATACACTGCCAATGGGTGCTCCCATGCCCTTAGACATACATAAAGAGATACTGTCAAAGTATTTACCATATTCCGACATTGGAATTCCTGTAGCCGCAGAAGCATGCCACAAACGAGCTCCGTCAAGATGCATCTTAACACCTTTGCTTCGAGCATACTCGCTAATCCTCTTGATCTCTTCAATGGGCATAATTGAACCTCCCAGTGTGTTTTCAAGTGAAATGACCTTAGTAGGAGCAACATGAATATCATCATAATCAATAATTTGGCTCTGTACATCCTCCAAGGTCAAGTAAACACCGTTAGATGGAACAACGGGTGAAACCATGGCTTGGGACAAGATTGCAAGACCAGCAGCTTCACAAGTGTAAACATGGCTTCTATGATCACATAAAATGGAGTGCGGGGGTTGAAACAAGTGACATCTAATTGCAATCTGGTTTGACATGGTTCCAGAGCACATAAATGCGCCGGCTTCATGACCAGCAATCTCAGCGACCCTGGATTGCAAAGAATTCATGTCAGTATCCTCCTCATAAACATCGTCTCCCTGGCTAGCAGCCAACATGGCTTGCATCATGGCCTCAGTTGGAGTAGTGATAGTATCACCTAAATAGTGCGCATGTTAGTATACTTCTCATATATATCGGATATTCAAGGCATACTTCGGAAATCATAAGCAGCTGGACTAAGTTTTGTCATTTCGTATTTTGATCTTTAAAGAAGGTTTTAACTGGGAAAAAGAAGAAGAGTGGTTTATGGAGAATTAAAGAGCACAATGTCCTGTATTTAAATATTCAAATCCGATGACTGTTTCTGTCTGAGAAAACGGCTATTTTGCCAAAATGCTCGGTATCAATATCCAATATTTCATTGCCCAAGTCAAAACGCTATCAGTGCCATCCAGCCCGAGTTCATCATATTGTTGCGAAAGCTTATTTAAAACTATTAGACTTTCAACTCGGGGATAAAACATGGGGATGAGTAATAAGACTTATCACTTGAGACTTAGTACTTGTCTTATTTTTGTTACCCTCCCTTTGAGCGATCTCTTTGTTGTTGTAAAAATTCTAACGTGAAAAATCATGTTCAAACCCTAATTTTACTATGGCCGTTCTTTATTTTCGTACTGTTTCTCTTTTACAGTCGCCTATTTTTCTGAGTGGTACTAACGACTTGCATTCCTATTACCTGGATATTATGCCTCTTTCGAATTGAGCTGATTACCATTTTCACCTAGCTCTCGAATTCCTGATCTATTATATTTCTATAGATTTAGGCACTCCATTTTTATAATATCTGTGTGAAATAGACGTTTATTATCGTGCTGATAGTCCATAGATCATGGCTTTGGCGTTGATAGTTGTCGCGATCGCATCGCTTTGGCTATTTCACCGAGCCACTCAACTGCTAAAAATTCCAGCTCCTCTACTCATCACAACCCTAGGAATAGAAATACCAGACGTACCCAATATCACTTTAGATTCTGTTACTTGTACGTCGGTTCATTTTCACTGGGCACCTCCAGAAAAAAACATAGTTAAATTTGTTTTTCAACTGGACGGGAAAAAAGGTATAACTAAACGAACTTCTTATCTTTTCTATTTAACTGACCCTCTTTTACAGCTGGCGAAACAGATCGGCTCAATGCTGCTGTGACTCTTAAAGGCTTGTGCCCTAACACGCCATATACCCTCAGTGTCATCGCTGTTAATTCAAATAACTACCAGTCTCATGCCTCTACCATTCGGTTTTTCACACAGCGCCAACCTGAAGAATTGTTACCAGAGACGAACCAACGTGGCCTCATTTCTACTGGTAAGTCTTTTAATGAAACCTCATACTTTTACTAATGTAGTTATTAGACTCTTCTCTTAACGTTTCTCCCCTCAATCAGCCAGCCAATCCACTTAGACTTCGATCAAAGAGCTTACATTCCAGTTCCAACAGCTCTTCAAGTTCTAATATAACGACTGCTGTAAACCCCAAAATTTTTCGAAATAATCGTACAAGGAATAATAGTGATCTGCCCCCAAATGCTGATCGAAGTGTACCTCTAAGTACTGTCGAGCCCGAAAATGATTCTCTAAAGAGCAAGCAACTGAAAAAACTTGAAAAACCAATGTACACCGTGGAAGCTCTTGAAAACGAAGTTGAGCTAGTTCAAGCGGAGCTTCAAGATATTCTGACTCAAAAGGCTTTGCTTGAGTCCGATCATGCAAATGTAGAGCAAATTATTCAAAATGATCTTGAGATTGCTAAAGCAAAACGAAAGGCAGATGAAATATCTCGTGCGCAACTGAAATCTGAAAGCAAACTATTGGAGGAAACTAAGCATCAATTAGATACACAACGAGCAAAACTTGAAAGGGCAAACAAACTTGTTACTGCTGAGCTTGACCGTAAAACAAGCGAGAAAAACAAATGGTTGCGTGAAATTGAATCAGCCAAGCTTAAAATATCTAAGCATGACAAGGCTATTGAAGAAATTCATTACAAAGCAGATGAACAACTTTCCAAAGCACAAGAGGAGTTGAACAAACTGCAGTCTACTACTTCAGAATTAGATGATGAAATCAAGGGTCTTGCTTCTTCCACCAAACGAACAGATTCATTGAAATCTGCCTCTCTCCAAGCTTTAGTGAAAGCTAAAGGGAAAACTGATAAGGTGACTGGTATTATAAATGATTCTTATGTTGCCAAACTTCTCGAGAGTCCTGATGTTCATTCTAAATTGAAGGATGCTCTTAAATCTGAATTGGATTATGAAAATCAATTGGAAAATGATTGGAAAAGGACCCAAAAAGATCTTGAGACTCGTTATTTAAAAGTTCATGTCATGTATAGCGAAGCACAAAAAACCTATGACAAGTCCGTTGAGATGCACAATAAGAACGCTAATGGAAATGATACAAATCCAGTCTACGAAGCTGTGGCAGCAGCTGCTGCAGCCGCGGCTGGCCATCCTAACTCTACTGGTGGTGAACTTCAAGGGCATCCCATGTCACCAACTGTCTCTAATATGTCAGCTGGAAAGAAACGGCGAAATCGATCTAGGCGAAACACTAAAAGTCAAACCAGCGCTAGTTTCATTGGTTCTCCACAGCAGGCATTCATGCCTGTGACAAGTAATAATGCGATTGCTGGAAATAGCCCTTCTACTTCTATGTATGTGCAGCCAGTTTCTCTTAGCCCTCCAAATATTCCAGGCCATCATACAAATGCAATGATCGACAGCCCCGATCCAGTGTTTACCTCTCTCACCACTTCTAAAAGCGCTGTGTCTGCCTCTCAAAGTTCATCATATTGGGATTTACCCCAGTCTATTCCTACATCTCGTCCTTCTGAGTTTCAAACTCTCTCTGTTTTTCTTCCTTCTTATTTGCTAAAAGATGAGGGCGCTGAAACCCAGGGCTCAATTCTTGATGCGAATAGTATTCCGGGGGCTACCTTTGATACGCATTTGCTTGACCGTTTGTTTTCTTCTGAGCGACCTTCTGGTAGCATTCTCGGTCAAGCCTTGCATGCACGAGAAGGGTCTGGTGAATCGTTTCGTTCAGCTGTTGGATCAGTGAACTCTAGTCCTATTGATTCATCTCCCCAGGGTGAGGTGAATTTTTCTCATTCCCATATATCACCCCAGAACAGTTTCAATCAATTGTTCCCACAGAATGGGGCACCATTTGGGGGTCCATCAAATATATCATCTATCTCTCAAGCTTCCGTTCCTAATCCTGATGGTCAAAACACTTCTTTTGCTTCCGAAGGCACTGTTAAGGCGCCCAGTTCTAAAGGAAAGTTTGGCAGCATGTTCCTATTTGGAAAACCGCGAAATCAAACTAGAAGCACTTCTGGAGAGCATCCAACTCCGCAAGATCATTCTGGTGGGCACTCTCTATTTTTCAAAAAGAATCCCCACCGAATGGAAAATCATGTTGATGATGGTGGTTTAAAGCCCACTTCTTTGAGTAATTCCAATGAGGTTAGTACGCTTGGTCTTAGACGACGAAGCGGTAGTTTGAATAGCATAGGAAGCTTGCCAGCCTCTCTTGGTGAAAGCTTTAATGGAAATGGTATGCTAAACTTGTGGGGAGATGTAAGTCGACCCAGTGGACTGGAGCCTTCTCGATCACATATTAGTACAACATTATCCATTGATCGAAACCCGAATTCTAAAGTTTTTGGTCCACCCAGCTTGTTAGGTAATAACAGACATGGCTTTGAAAGCCAACCATCTGGGCTAGGCTGGCATTCCTTTGCCACTCCCAATCGATCGTCTCCTTTCATGTCTGCCGCAAGTTCTATTAAAGACGATAATCAGCTTGAAGCTACTTGGAACCATATGCCCAACAATACTATTGCTCATCCGGAAGCGAAGGACGAGACACTTGAACCACACATCAGCATAGCTGATGTTTCCAATACTGACACTACCCCACAACCGAACAAGCGTAGGTTTTCAAAGGGATTCGCAAGTTTTTTTTCGTCCTCTACTCCATCAGCTCCATCTAACGACTCAATGCGTAGCGCTTCAAGTGCTGGGCCTCCAAAGTCAGTTGAAGAGACTCATGAGCAAACTAGTTTAGTGAATAGTGTAAGTGACGGTGCAATCAGCATTGATACAGACACATCAAAGGACTCCACTCCAATAGCTTCGGTTCCTCCACGAGAAACCATTTTGCAAAAAGGAATTAGAACTTTCAGTCTACCGCGGAAAGTAAGTACTAATGGAGTTCCGTCATCTACATCTTCAACTCCTAAATCAAAGTTTACAATGAGACGTCTAAGTATGTTTGGCAAAAAGGATATTACTAAAGATCCCGACGACCAGGAAGCGATGAAACAAACTGAGAAGAGGCAATCTACAGATTTCCCTGAGATGCAAGTACTACCCGAAAATCATGGTAACATGGATTTCCAAAACTTTTTATCTCAAGCTGAAAAGCAGCAAGATTGAGTCAAGGTTTTTGTTCTAATTTTTAACTTTTTCCGTTTTGATTTTAATTTGATTTGTTATGTGTTTGAAAACTTTTATCTTGTAAATTATACAGTATATAGGTTGTTGATCTCTTAATTTTGGTTTCTTTAATCAAATGTAATTTTCTTACCACTTGAAGGAAGAATCGAAGTCTTTGCTCGTTGGGCAGTAGCCAGAGCAAGACCAGGCTTCAGCCTTTTGTTTGGCCCAAATGACTGTGATTTTTTGTTATTGTTGTAATTATCATGCTTTCGTTTTGGTCGATCCTGGTATGTATCTGCAGGAGCTGAATCATTGTGATTTGAAAGAGCTGAACTATTATCCTGATTTTGAGCAGACTCATCATAACTTTGACGATGATGGCTTCCCAGTGACTTAGACTTATCCTGCTTAGTACGTTGTGAACGATCTTCACCAAATTCCATTCTCAAAAAGCGACCCCCTAATTTTCGGCAAGACTTGTCTTTAAGAGCATTAGTAGATCCCTCAACATCCATGAAGTCGACAAAGGCAAATCCTTTACAGTTTCCTGAATCTTCAAATGTAGCCATTCTGATCTTTGTAATATCACCACAATGCTGGAAATGTTCTTCAAGAGCGGTTTCGGTAGTGTCAAAGGCAAGATTGCCTACAAACAAAATTCGACTAGGTGGGTTTTTTGAAAGTGCTGCACCTGCGACTTTACCGGTTGTTGTAACCACAGCGGGACGGCCTTCAAAGGATTTAGCGTCCTTGATAAGCAGATTTCGGCCATTGAGATATTCTTCAGAAAGTGCTACAACAGTGTTGACCTGCTCTTGAGTCTTCAGGTCGACATATGCAAATCCGCAAATCCTCTTTCCTCCGCCTGACTTGGAGTTTCGTGGACCTGCACGGTGAGCAGGAGCTAATGGAAGCTTTACTCTAGTTATATCCTTTTCCGTCACTGTAACTAATTCTGACCCTTCTTTCTTATCATTGTTAGCAGTTTTGGCTACAATGAACCGTTTAATATCGTCCACAGTTGTGTCAAACGACAAATTTCCGATCCACACACTGAATTCGCTTTTCTTGCTCTTGGCCTTCTTTTCATCATCGTTATCTTCACCTTCTTTCTCGTCATCACTGCTGTCTGCCTTGCCGTCTAAATCATCTCTTGATGCATGCTCCTTTCGTGCTTTCTTGGAAGCTTTAACTTCACCAGTCTTGTCTTCGTTGATCTTGCCCTTCTTCAGCAGTCTCTTTTGCTTCTTAGAGAGCGGTTCTGGCTTTTTAAGATCAATTTCTAAAAGGCTGCCATCGTCTTCTTGAGGCTTGACAACCTTGGTCTGATCCTCAGACTCGCTACTGCTACTACTGTCGCTAGAGCTCATTTTGTGTAAATAATAATAGAAGATGAAAACTAAGTAATATTTTCTTCTCAAGTTCAGGTTTTGTCTAGAAAAAATTGGGAGTTTTTTTTTGATAAAATTTTTTTTCATATAAAAATACTATATTAGGTCATGAGGCTCATATGGGTTAGGTAAATTAGAATACAAGATGTTTTTTTCTTTTTCTTTCACAGAGGACTATGGAAATTATTTACGAGACTCCTTCTGAAGGAATTTGGCAATGGTGAGGAGTTGGATGTTGGAAGTTCCCTCGTAAATGGCTCCAATCTTAGCATCACGGTAGAATTTCTCGAGGGTCTCTTCACGAGTGAAACCGACACCACCGACCCATTCAACGGCGCGTGAGGCAACGTTACCAGCGACCTGAGAAGAGTAGAGCTTAGCATAAGCAGCTTCCTTAGCAAAAGGAAGACCGGCCTCCTTCATACGAGAAGCATTGTACAAAAGCAATCTAGCGGCTTCAATTTCAACAGCAGCTTGTGCGAATTGGAACTGCATGCCCTGGAAGTCACCAATGTATTGACCAAACTGCTTTCGGTCGTTGAAGCAGTAGCCAGTGGACTTCTCGAAAGCACCCATAGCCAAACCAGTCATCTGGGCAGCAATTCCGATACGGCCCTCATTCAAGCACTCAATGGCAATCTTGTAACCCTTTCCGAGTTCACCCAAAATGTCTTCCTTCTTGACAAGAACATCATCAAAGTTAAGAACACAAGTGGAAGAAGCACGGATACCCAACTTCTTTTCCTTCTTGGCAATTGAGAAACCAGGAGCATCCTTCTTTACAATAAAGCATGTAATTCCCTTGTAACCGGCTGATGGGTCAGCGTTGGCAAAGACAAGGAAGACACCAGCCTCTTGAGAGTTGGTAATCCACATCTTGGATCCATTGAGAATGTAATCGCCATCAGCGTTCTTCTTTGCGGTGGTCTTGAGGGCAAAGGCGTCAGAACCAGAGCCGGACTCGGAAAGAGCAAAAGCACCAACTTCCTCAGTAGCAAGAATAGGCATGAACTTATCCTTAACTTCCTTAGAACCCCATTTTCTGATACAAGTGCTGGCAAGAGTGTTGTGGACATCGTTCATGACTGAAACACTAGGATCAACCTTGGCCAATTCCTCAACAACAAGAATGGCAGAAGTGAAAGAAGCACCAGCACCGCCATACTCCTCAGGAGTCTCAATTCCCATGAGACCATTGTCGAACATACCTTGGACAACGCTAGGGTCCATGTTCTCGTTCTCGTCCATCTCGCGGACCTTAGGGCTGACGACTTCTTGTGCAAAACGAGCTACAGTATCACGGAACATCTCCTCATCTTCGGTAAATTGAAACAATGACTTTGGTGCAGAGTCATTCAGTGCTGTGTGAGTTGTGGAAAACTGGCGTCTGATGGCGGGTGCGCTGGCCTGAATAATGCGCTGGCCAGAGAGTCGGCTAGCGGCGGACACAGCATTCAAAGCAGATCTAGTGATAGCGGACATGATGAATATTACGTTAGGAGTAGCAAGTAAAGTATTAAATACAGGTACACTAAAAGATGAAGGAGGGGGGAAAATATGAAAATGCTGAAGGAAAAGAGTAGTAAACTAAGTTAAGGATCTGGGAGTTGCTTGGATATTTATGGAGGTTTTCAATTGGAAGTGAAAATCCTGGTTGCTCGGCTGAAATCCGGGGAAAGTGGGGAAACATGTGACTTCCCAGCCTTTGGCTCTGCCGTCGAACCTGCCGAGATAGAACCAACCAACCTCATCGGCAACTTGCGGGAATCAGAGAAAACTGAGTGCCCTGCAAAAATACGAAATTGACCTGATATGCAGAACCAGTTTATGATACGTGGTGCTCGTTAAACGGTCCGCCGGAGCGTTGTACTGGGGAAAGACTGGGACCGTAGAGTCGCCGAGGTAAGTGGGTTTTTATTATGGCAGCCAACCGTGACTTAAACTCGGGTCTTTGAGATTATCTCTACAAGTTAATGAATCCAACCTATTGACATCATTCGAGAACGCTAAATATTTTAAGGTGATTCGAGGTGAAATCTCCCAGAGTCTCTCATCAATTAAGTTACTATACTGAACCTTGAAAGTACTACGAAAGTGGATCAAGCGTGATACACAATAGCGATATTGAAATTTAATACAAAGTATCAGTATAAGAATGTCAATTGGATTGGACCATTTTTCGAATCAAGTTCATATCTATGCTTTTCGATAAATTTTGCAGCAATGATGGCTTATCTGTCTAGGATTGTCGATACCTGGGTTCATTTTTCGACAGGAAATTCATGAGCCTGAGTAAACTTCTGATACACTTCAAAACAAGCTTGATACTTCTAAGTCGATGGCCTTCAAAAAATTTTCATTAATTTTCTGCCCGTATCTTTTGGTATTTCTTATGACGAGACGGAATGGAATACAACACTGGTGGAAGTAAACACAACCGGAGGTTGAAAAATAAGGTGGGATTGAATTGAGCCTATAGTATGATAACAAAGCCCGACAAATTGAAATGAAAAATAGGGGTACTAGTGAAAGGTGAGGCTCTTATTCTCAATTTCCTTCGCTCGTCTAATCTATTTTCCCGAGGAATAAACCCTCTAATTTTTTATTGTATTATATCACTCAGTTACTTGACTCAAACAAGACATGCTAATCCCTATAAGGTTATGGCCTACCGATTGGTTGATCTTGGTAAAAATTTGAGAACCTCATGTCTTGGTATAGCTAAATGCTATACTATCTGGAAGTGGCGATCTAATAATTGCAAAATTGATGGAATGTTAATGATAATTTAGCTTCTGTGGTGAGTTTAGGACCATTTATATACTAAATTACATGAAACGAGGAAGTGGTTGTTCGGACTACTGGTCTCATTTTAAATCTACAGGTGGACGAATTTTCATAGAATATGCCAGTTAGAGTAATTTAATCAGACTAATTCGTAAACAGAAAAAATGGACTTTTACAGTATTCTGAATCGGAAGCATACGATGCCACACAAGCTTCAATCAGTAACAGAAGACCTATGCACATGCACTAATGTAATCAGTAATCAAATGGTTCCTGAAAGCTCCAAATTATATTACTTTCCCTCAATAAGGGTCTTTGTAAACAAAAACGTCTTGAAAAGAATCGAGGAAATTTGATATCCTTATTAGGGCTTGTTAATATTGTAATGTGGGGATATGCTATTTGTCTCTCGCTTATTGCAATCTTGAATATTGAATAAATAAATATTCTAACCTCTAGAAGTACCGGATTGTCTTGTTGAAACCTAATGAAAGCAGTTAAAAGGATCTCAGAGAATACATTGATACCAGATTTAAAACATTGATCGGAATATTTATGATGTAAAATACCAAGTGAATACAAATGTATATGGTAAGGACAACGTAACGTGAAAACACAGAGAGAGAATATTAATCATTTCAATTTCGGACGTAGAAGAATTAATTTTATAAACTATTCACGAGCCTCTAATAACTGTTTATTGTCATCAGGTAAGTATGCTAATTTTGTTGATTTAGACCTATTTCAACCAAACATAAAATAACTCCATCAGTGTGATTATATTGAATCAGACAATGGATCTAAAAACCATGTTCTACGATCAAACGATTGTTATTATCAAAATATGATTAAATTAATGATCCTCATCCAGAATAGCTTCAAACCATGTGCTTCTATATTGGACTAAAATCGGAGCATCATTATATACTTGAACGTCTGTCGCTTGACCTGGGGAGATTGAGATGTAGCCATAATCATATTTGGGAGCGCCAGATTGATACATATCGATGACTGGTTCAGGTTCAACAAACTGGCTTGATAATTGTAAATCCAGTTGTTTTGCATCCGCATCATAATCTTCAATTACTAAAGCACATGCATTTTTGATTTGTGACGGCATGTACGATGGTGGCCGTGAAACAAGCACTGAAAGTCTAATAACTTGACCCTTAACTAAGCTCGTCAAGTCATCAAGTGAAACTAGGCTTGATTTATATAAAGTAGTATCAAAGGGGGATTGATATTTAGGTCTGTCCTCAGGTACCCGATTATTCACGGCAGACTTGTCAAACAAAGGTTGAGGAACAGTTAACTGAAACGTTCCAGGGTTGACAGTTTCAATAGACTCAAGACGCAAGTTTTTGTATGTTCGAAAGGGAAGCTGTGAATCTTTGTCGTATTCAAGTGATAGTTGGATGGAGTTGTGTACCGATGACATAACTGATGGATCAGTTGTTAGTTCACTCAAATAATGAGTTTCTGAGGGGGCTGAAGAAGTGCTTTCGTTAGAACTGTCGTCAGAGCTTTCGTCAGAGCTGCTATCAGAGCTGGAGTCTGAATTGGAGTCCGAGCTGGAGTCGGAACTGGAGTCCGAGCTTTCAGCAGAACTAGAGTCTGAACTAGAATCGGAACTGTGGCTGGAACTGGCTTCTGAGTCAGCCGAATTTCTGCCCCTATTTTTTGGCAGATCGGCACCTTCAGTATTCTTGTTCCTAGTATCACTCTTATCTTCAAGCCTCTGACGTTTAACAGCTCTATCTGAGCTTTGTGATTCTTCATGGCTTAATGCTTGATTTTTCAACGCTCTCTGCATAGATCGACGTCTATTACGGCTCTGTGTTCTTTTAGTACCTTGATCAGGTCTCACGATTAATTTTTTCACTGACCATTCCGAATTTGCGGGATTAGGTATTGATGAAGGTGTTGATAACAGTGAAGGAACTTTTTGCTCTGTGCCAACTAGTCTAAATGAATCATATTTTGTTAGCAAACCAAAGGTTAATGTCTCATAATAAGAGATCTTACACACTCGATAACCTCTCCGTCACGTAATATTTGATCTACTGTGAAACTGCCCAATACTTCAGAATCATCTACCATGACTGTCCATTTTGATGGAGGCTGCTCTGTTTTAACCATGAAGTCCTCAACCAGTGATTCAACAGAGACTTTAGTATCAAGTACGGGCCACCATAGTTTGCGTGACCCAATTTTGATTCTTAAGCGCATTGTACTCATGGTTAATAAATTAAATGCAAAGGACTTGAATTAATTTCAGTAGTTCTCGTTTAAGATTCAAGTTTTGTGTTATAATTTTTTATTTTTTTATTTTTATTTTTTTCCCCTTGACTAATCAGTCCAAAGGAGCATTAAGAGCTTCTGTCTTAACTTGCTCGAAAGTAATACTCTCAGGATAACTAGCTACCAAATACTTGATATCATCTTCATCCAATTGTGCCATCTGCTCAAAAGTCCATGAATCACAAACTTCTGACATCCATTTCATCCTGGCCTTAATAATTTTGGTCTTTTCTTCCGGGGAAATGCCACTCCCTAATGATGCACTCGCATTTCCAGTTCTCAATGCTTGTCGAAGCTTTGAAATATTCGAAATAGCAAGTTCAATCCCTCCTAAATTATCCACACTTTCCTCGATCGCTAACCTAATTCTCCGTGCCAAACGAGGGGCACTTCCGCCCGTGGAAACCGCAACTTGTAGAGGTCCACGGCGAATCATAGATGCAAAGTAGAAGTCACACAAAGGCGGAACATCAGCAACATTGACTGGAATATTATGTTGAGTAGAGCATAAGTTGTAAATCTGTTCAGAGACACCTGTGTTGTTATTGATAGCAGTCAAGATTAGGCTGTACTTAGGCTTGCTTGTAGTCTTGTCTAGCACCAAGTCTTCCACCGTAATGCTCTTGCTATCATCGCTTGATGGTGTTTGAGCGGTTATCACTGATTTTTCGATATACGTAAAATTACTAAGATCTGAATCTTCTTGCTGGATTTTCACGTACTCTCGTAAAGAATTGTTGGTTAGTTCCGGCGCCACCAAAGTTACTAGTGCATCGGCGCTCAAAAGAGCGTTCACTCTGCCCATGGCAACATCTCCACCTCCAACAACAAGAACTGGCTTGTTTTTTATTTGAAATGCAATGATCAATGATCCACCAGGCTGAGGGTCCATGTTTGCGGTTAAAAAAGTCGGAGAAGGGTTGCGTTAGTATCAGTGGATAGTAGGTTGGGAGGTTTTATAATGGAAAATAATGAATAGAATTGAACGATTTGGAGGACGCAAGATTTCAACTCTGCGGACAAGACCAGTTTTAAAGGAAAGTAATACATCTGAGATCAACTATAATACTGGTAGTGGTACTTTTTGCTTTTGGGTTTTTAAGTTCGACTGTTTATTCTCACTGGTATTGGGGACTTGATGTGGAGTAGATCTACAATATGGAACCTTAGTATGCCAAAGAATTCAATCTAGAATTATCCTATTCCTTAGATGACACAAGTAAATGGGATTACAGATGGCTATATGGCTATATAGCCATATATTACTCTTCCTTAGGATGCAGAGCATAAATGTCGTACGTCTGAGTTGTATTTGCTCTCGATTCGTGTCCATTAAAGGTTATAGAGCAAGAAGTTATAAAAATCTGGAAGGCACAGTCTTTGGATTTTATTGCCATTAAATTGGAATAACCATGAAATAGAGTACTCAGCCTACATAGATACTGCCCAGCTTTTCATAGATTTTGGTCTGCAGTTAACCGAGAGAATCAAAGCCCTAATTAAGTATTTAGTACTAAATATCAATACTTCTCTTCTATTTATGTCCAGACAACTTGCTACCAATTTGACGGATCGTTTCCGTAATATTAGTGATTATGATATGGAAAATGGTAGTCAAAAAGTATTTCAGAGCAAAGAAGACAATTCGTAGTCCTAACTGTTTCATTTACATGCGGTCATGGGTCAGCCAAACAGAGTGCCTCTAGGCAGCTTGGTTATCAGCTAGGCCGCCATGTCGTCTCTTTGCAGCACTTAACCTTGGCTCTTTGTCCTTGAGAAATGTCCAAGGTGAGAAGAGAGCTTACCAAAAGATAAATGATAAACCCAATTTGAGCGATGCAGCCATCCATCCATTGAAATAAGATTAAATAGGTACCCATGCCCAAAAAGACAAGAGCAGAAAAAATCCCTTATTTTTTTTTTTCCAAACAACGTCTTCCATAAGGATGAGTGAAAACAAGAGACTAGATCATTCTGGAGGCCCTTTACTGGGTTCGTCTAATAAGAATAGCGGCTTGTCAAAGTCTAGCCCCGCTCCAGGCTACCAATCGATTGCCCCTACTGAATATTACTATGTAGATGACAATGGAGACGACGATTTCATGCCCTTACACTCCAAACACAAATATACATATTGGATTGCGCTTACCGTCATTGCAATACCTCTTATTTACTTTTACTTCAAAATTACGCTCGGGATAGAGCCTAACTACATTTTGGTCCCAGATCTGGTCCGAGTCGAATCATTAAAACTTCATCACGCTCCAAGTCACGACCTAGGAAAGCGACTTGTACTTGTAGGGGATGTTCACGGAAAGCTCAAGTCGTTTAGAAACTTGCTGGTGGAGGTGAAATTCAACCCAGAGACTGATCATCTTGTGCTCCTTGGAGACATGATCTCTAAAGGTCCCAACTCTATTGAACTTTTGGACTATGTCATGGCTCTGAACGCTTCCTGTGTTAGAGGAAATCATGAGGACAATATCTTGAACCAATACGCGAATGTCCATAAATTGCCAACTCCAAAAATCACCCCTCCCCAAGAGTCAAGCTTTGATAATGTTGCAGCCTTAGACCGCCACGTGCAGCCTTGGTTTGCACCCATTGTTGGGGATGATAAGACTGTTGCACGAAAACTTAAACCCGAACATGTTCGATTTCTAGGCACTTGCCCTGCTATTCTTGAGCTAGGAAAAGTTGGCGTTTCGCGTACTTCGGCTGTAGCCGTTCATGCTGGGCTTCAGTGGAATATTGAAAACCTTCAAGATCAAGACCCTGAAATTGTCTTCTCTATTAGGTCTCTGTTGCCTCCCCTTTATACCACTCCTTCTGAAGATTCAGACGGGAGTCCATGGTCAGCGATCTGGAATCGTAAACAGAAGGAAAAACTTAAATCAGAACGAATGTCTGTTTTCTACGGTCATGATGCCCGCAATGGTTTGACTCTACGGAAATACACTACTGGTCTAGATACCGGCTGTGTTATCGGGGGTAAGCTAACTGCAATGGTAATCTCTGAAAATGCAAAGGGAAAGCTTCTCCATGAAGTCATAAGTGTTCGGTGTTAACGGATACTTTTCTTTAATTTGCATTACTCTGTTGTTATTTATTCATCTCTATTTTTCGTCTTCTTTCTTTTTTGAGCAGAACTTCTAAGCTCGCCTTAATGATTCCCTTTAAAATAATAATTTTATGAAGTAATAGATTTAGCCATAAACAGTATTTTGGTGGAAACATCCAGTGTTCTAGAAGCACTAGTTCATGGTGTGAAAAATTCGACCTCTTCGTAGTCCAAACACCTTAATTTGACTACAACATCACGCATTTAAAATCTATTATAGATCTACAATTTGGTCTTGCTTATTGGCATCGATACACTCAAACTGACTGTGGTCTGCAGGGCTTGTAGACGCTACCCATTTGAAGTATGATCTGTAAGCTTAAAACTAGCTGTGTGAATGCTAATACATAACCATGATTTAGGCTTTAACATTGACCCTAAATCATCTTTGAATAGCGCGATACACAATTTTTCAAATTCTTCAGAATTGGGCAAGAATCTTGATCTTGAATATTATGGTTAACGCAGAACGCCGTTTCATTCTATCGAAGCGCTATTAAAACTTTCACCATGAGTCGGAAAATTGGCTTTAAATACAAAGAAATCCTAGGATTCCTTTTGATTAAAGTACTCTTCACCTTGGATATTCAATTAAATTCTTTCGTTTAGAATACGCTCTACTTTTGAGAATTAAGTTGCAAATTGCGTGTTTCGCTATACAGTCATCTTCGAGATCGAAAAATGTTGGAGTTGCCCTGAAGTTGCTGGGAAAGTCGAATATGGAAATATGGAGAAGAATAGATTCGTTGGCATTTTGTCATTTTACTCCTCTGTACAACAAGACCTAATTCTTTACAAAGCTCGATATTGTTTTCTTACTGACAAATATTAAATATTTCTGCTGAGCAGAAAGCCTTTTTACCTTTTATTTTGTGTTAAAACTTTTTTTGGGTATGTATTCAACGAGTTGAGATCTGTATACGTGGAGATCAAATCAAATATGTGTTCTGTGATTTCCTGCACATACTCCTGGCTGAAAAATAAGCGAGAGAATGGCCACACTGAGGTTATGAAATTTCCTCGATATTTATCCTTCAAATTTTTTTCTTTATCTCGCTTATACTAACATTCCTATCTCTGTAGTTCAATGATCTTCTTGAATTATTAATTAAAAAATATTTCAGTACCCGAAGTTCATCCTGTGTCAAAAGCTTTTTAAGCACGAATCGCAATTGATCCCCATTCATTATATCTAGGTAACACTCTTGACAAAAGCACCACTTTTATTTACCAAGGAAGCCTTTGTTTATTGAGTAACTATGGCCGATTTTGGACAAGCTCATTGGAATCCTTCTGAGCGCCCGAGTCGAGTGGACTTGGCAAAGCTACTTCAAGTTCAGTCAAGCGCTAAGGCATCTTCATTCTTGTTAGAACAGTCTGAAACTCCAAGTATAGCTGCTCAATCCGACAATCATTTTGCTCAGAGTTTGAATTCAAATGATCTTATTTCAGATTCTGATATTTCTAAATCAACGGAGCTTGTAGATTCGAGTAATGATCTGTCAGCTCGCCAATTCTCTAAACAGAGTAAAGATTTGAGTATTGATTCTCCTGAAATTCCTTCCACTTCTTCTCATATTTCTCTATCGGCACCAATCATTCCAGAAGCTGTTTCCATTTTGCCGCCGTCTGAAAGCATTGACTCCTCGCCAAACCCTGCACCTTCTCAGCCCATTTCCCAATCTCTTTCAAGTATTGAACCTGTTCATACATATGTCCCAGAATCTGATTCAACACTTGTAATCGATTCGACATTGCCAAGTGGGCAGAATTCCATTGCTGATGCCTCTTCACCTTCTGATTCTGATGTCCGTGACCATATCCTGGACCCTCCTGCCTTTTCTACGGGTTCTAAAGTGGTTAAAGATGATCCTCAAGCATTTTCTGATGATACTCAAACGGCCCCAACTGCATTTGAACCGGTCACATCTTTCCCTAGTTCTGAATCTATGGAGGTTCTTTCCAAGGAAGTCGGCCCTAATTATTCCCAAGATTCTGTGGAGGAAAGCATTGCTGACTCTTCTAAAATCTCTGTTTCCAAACTTGTAGAACCTATTTCTGATGAAGCAAATATAGCGCCTTCTACAAAGGAAATTTCTGAGCCTATTGAAAGAGTTATTTCCGAGCCGGTTAAGGAAGTCACCGCAGAGCGTACAGATGGCATGTTGGTATTTTCTGAAAAGATTCCTATTGAGCCTACAAATGTGACTCCAAACCCAAGCGAGTCTTTTTTAGAGTTCCCTAAAAATAATCCTTTATCTGAACCTTCTCTTGAAATTATGCAATCTCTAAATGATGTCAAGACCAAGGATATTACCGAAGATAAATCCGAAGCAATCAAAATTACGACACAGTCTTCTTCCAATTTAGCCACATTAGAAAGTATAGTGTCTGTTGGAGATTCTCTAGCTTCTGTACCTTCTCAAGACTTTGTTCAGCAAGACAATGATGTGTTGGTTGATGAAACCCATTCTAAGATCAGTACTCATACACCCCCTATTGGTAAGTTTTTTAAACAATTTCGGCTCAATTTTCTAAGCAAAATTTCTAACTTATCACTTTTTAGCCGGTCAGAAATTAGATGAGCCTTCTTCCACTAATCCTGGAGTTGAATCGAACTATGTTAATATCTCTGACTCTCCTAGTGTAGGTGATTCACTTGCAGCTGTACCCACTCATAGCACAACTGATCCCGATTTGTTTTTGCATTCTACATCTTCGGTTGTTTTAGAATCTGATTCGGTGGATAGCATTAAGCCTTCATCCGATGTATCTCTCAAATCCATTGATTCTTATGCCGATGATTCTTCAAGCGGAGTTGTCCACGACCCGGTTACTATTCAAAACACCCCACATGTGCCTGTAGCTAAGCAGTCACAAATTCAAGATACCCAAACTTCCCTTTTTGAAAACAGTGAAACCGACAGCTCCTTTTATACCTCTCTAGGCATAGAGAAGGCTATTCTAATATCAAAAGAAGAGCCATCATTGGACTCTCTTGATGAGCCAAGTAGTGCCACAGCTACTCAACCTCAAAGCTATTCGGCTTTAGAGGAATTTAATGAGAATCATAAGCACGATGATTCATTTTTTTCTACTTTAAATTCTGCCCCTGGCCCACACTTGACTGAAGTTCCTAAAAACAGTAGTGGTGAAACTACAGATCAAGTTCAGATTGAAACGATTACTGAAGTTTCTACTTTGCCTGCACCTCAAAGTTCAAGTGAGGACCTATTCGAAGAACTTTTTGATACAACTGATGAATTTTCTGCCGTATTAGCTTCTCGCAAAGAGGATCCAGACGCTAACGATAAGTCCTTATTTGGTGAATCTACCAATGATGATGACTTCTTTTCACAAGATTTCGCATCGAGCAAAAATAACGAGTCAGTTGACTTTTTGGAGTCCTTGAATGCGACAAATAATCTCTCAAAGGATGTCAAGGAGGATGAGTTCAGCAAGCTTTTAACTCAAGATATCACCAGTCAAGATAGTGATAGCAAAACTTCGGTTAAGTTAGATTTGTCAAAATCATTGGCCTTCCTGGCTGATGACGAGCTTCTTTCCGATGATGATTACATTCCACTACCTAAAGCACAATCACCTGTTATTCCAGCTTCAAAGCTTCCATCGAGTTCATCTGCAGTGTTTTCGAAAACAATTCAACGGCAAACCTCTTTTGCAAGCAATGCATCTGGCCAATCTCATTTTAACGCTCCCTCTACATCATCTCAATCAACTCCGAAACTGCCTTACAAAAGTTCTACTAAGGATGCTTTTGATCTGCCAACGGATATGGTTCCTAAGACTATTAAAAGAATGGCTTCTTTTCAGACTTCGCAACAGAGCTTCCCCTTTGGTAATTCGTTGAATTCAGCTGTCCCTGCAAAACCTGCTTTGAACACAAAAAAATCGTTCTTTGAAGAGCTCCCTCCAATTCCAAGAAAGCCCATGTCACGTAAAACTAGCACAATAAGTTTGCAGCATCAGGCCCCACCCGCTGGAATGCCTCTGGGTATGCTTTCAAACATGTCTTATCCTAATTTGAGTACTCTCCCATCTGGTCCTCCTACTGGTCCTTCTGCCGGTCCTCCTATGGGTCAGCATATGGGCCCTCCTATGGGTCCTCCTATTGGTTCCTCCGTTGGGTCTTCCGCTGGCCCTCCTTTGGGATCTCCTATTATCTCTGCGACTTCTAGCAGTCAGTACATACCTCCTTATCCAGGCCATTTACCGAACTCATCCAGCGATAGTTCTCCAAATATGTACGCACCTATGTCTCCTGAGAATTCCTACAAGCCACTACCTCATAATCATTTTGAAGCTCAACCAGGACTTACCTCTCGCCCTAGAACCTCTAGTCCTTATAGTGCATTCGAGCCCCCTGTTGATCGGACTATGTCTCCCTTAAACCCATATGCTCCTCAGGCTCAAAACCAAGCTCAAAATCAGATTTCCGCTCAATCTCAGTATGCTCCCCAAGCTCACAACTACAGTCAGTCCTCTAATCAGACCCAGTATGCTCCTCAAGCTCATGCTCAAGCTCAAGCTCAAAATCAGCCACCTCCTCTGTCTCAGTATGCGCCTCAATCGAGGGCAAGTAGCAATGCCAGTCCATATCAGCCCTCTCACTCAATGTATTCTCCACAACTTCAGAAGCCTCTCCCTCCAATAGGATTACAGCCTGCGGCTTCTTTCAGTAGCCAAAGTCCTTTTGGGGATATGCCAGCAGATCTTGGTCCAAGACCGGTTCTTCGGTCTCCTGAGATGCAGAATGCCACCCTTCACAGTCATATTCAACCATTACCGATGCCTGATCATGCTCAGCGTTCTCAAGTAGTAGCTCCTATGATAGATGATTCACCTACCCAACCTCAGTCATCCACAAGTAGCAATAGTGGCTATATTCCTGGGTTTCCAGAATCTGGCGCAAGAAAACCTACGCTCGCTCCTATTAACAATGAAGCACTTTTGCGACGACAATTTCCTATTTTCCAATGGGGCATGAGCGGCAAGGCTGTTTATGTCATTCCCCCTGCTATTTCGTTTGGTGGTGGGGCTTCTCATTCAGAAATTAAGATTGTTCCTGTTTCCCAAGTCTTAAAGTCTGATCCTTTGATTTCCAAGTTCCCCTTTTCAATTGTGACTTCCAAAGGTCCCCAGAAGAGCAAGAAAAAAGAGTTGGAAAAATGGATTGAAGATCACATTAAGGAAGGTGAGGCCAAGTTAAAAGATATGCCGCCCGAGGCATCATCACGATTAGTAGATCGGGTAATACTGTGGAAAGTGATGCTGAATCTGCTCCAATCAGATTCAACTCTGGCAAAGCCCAGTACCAGCTTAATAGAATCCATCCGGAAAACACTAGATCCGTTTATACAGGCTCAAAGTGTTGACGAATTAGAATCATTTGCTCCAGCCGTTGATATTTATCACAAAAACAAGCAGCGTCGGTCCTCTGGCTCTGGTAATATAAGCAATCGCAGTCTTAATACTGAAGACATCGCTAGCATGGTGGATTTTTTGAAGGTCGGTCAAAGAGAAAGGGCATTGAAATATGCTTTGGATCAGCATCTTTGGTCACATGCTCTTATTATGGCCAGCTCTCTTGGTCCAACTCATTGGCTTGATGCAGTTTTTGAATTCGTTCGTGAAGAAATTAGAACGTTCCCGTCCCAGTCTGCTCGTGATTTGGCCCTTATGTATCGAGTTTTTTCTGGTGCAGGCGCTGATTCTGGTATGTATTTTTCGATTTATCTTTTTTGTCTTCCTTTTATTATTTATTTATTTCTTTTGATTTTTTTGATTTTTTTTTTTTTGAACACTGCTAACTATGTTTTTTCCATTTAGTGTCTGAGCTTTTCCCAGGACAGTCCTCTCTAGCCTTGCAAGAAGCTAGTACTAGTCCTCAACTTCATTCTTCATTAAGTAACTGGAAATCGACGGTTTCAATGATGTTTTCAAACCCGTCTCCCATGAACTTGGAAACTGCTAATGTTCTATCTTCTCTTTTGGTGAAGGCTGGGTTTGTGGAAGGTGCTCATATTTGCCATTTACTTTTTGGTACAGGCTCATTTGGGTCTCAGCCTGGAAATAAGGCTTCTTTTGATTTGCTTGGATCTGACCCTTCACTCTCGGGTGGGTTTGGTCGTGATACTGATTCTATATTACTGAGTATGGTTATGGAATATTACAAATTTAGTATGGAGCCGTCACCTTCTGCCACTCCTTACTGCCCACATATGATTTTGTACAAGTTGAATCTGATTTCATACTTGGTTGATCGTGGTAACACTCTAGAAGCTGAAGCATTTTTTGATTGTATCACCAGTATTGTTAAGGCAGCTGGTAAAAATCTGAACTATTCTTCAGGTTTAATAGATTATATGGAGTTAGTTGCCCAGCGTCTAAATCTTACCAATCAAGACGGCACCTCTTCAAGCTGGCTCAGTGGTAAGATTGGTCGACCTAAACTTGACAAAGTTTTGGGGCATCTGGATAAAAGCTTTTCCAAATTTGTTACAGGAGATGATGTCATTGCTCCAAAATCACCCATGGAACAAGATGGCATATTCAAAAGACTTGCAGAAACTCCAATGGCTCTTCGTACCCAGTCTACAATAGACATTGCGGGCATGGCCAAACTCTATGGACCACCCACGAGAGCCAATCCATACTCTCCTGTGGATTCTGATACTTTCCAGAAAAACCCTTATAACCCTCAAGCTGTTCCTTCAAGGAGTCAATCTACGGTAGGATTTGATAGTAAGAACTTATTCAACCCTCCACAGCCCTATTTTGCTCACGAAGCCCGTTCATATTCACCTTCTCAAGGAACTTCTAGAGGCAATTTTGAAAACATCTCTGTTGAATCTATGATACGTCCCAAATCTTCCAGTACTACGCGGTCACATGGTTCAAGTGTAACAAAAGATATCTCCGATACCCAGTATCCTGCCTCCCACTTCTCGCTTGTTGAACAATACAATAGCCCTACTACCTCACGCTCTCATAGTGTTTATGATACCCATGAGTCCCAGGTTCACTCTATTGCGCCCACAGATAGTTCAACTTTGAAAGATACAGTAGCTACGACATCTGTGCCAGTAAACCCTTACTCTCCTGTCGGTATTAATCCCTATGGCCCTCCTTCCAATGCACAGTCTACAAAGTCCCCCTACAGCCCTTATGCTCCACAGGCTGCATCTACTTCATCTCTAATCCATTCTAAAGCTCAGGAGGTATCATCTTTACCTGCTGCCTTTGACAACTCTTCAAACAAAGATTCTGCTAAGGCTTACTCGCCATATGCAGAGCCTAGTTCCCTTGACTATGTATATCCTGGTGCAGTTTCTTCTGCTGTTCATTCCCCAGTTCTACACCCAAGCGTTTCTATGCCTTTACAACCTGAAGCTGATATGGAATATAAGCAACATGATGATTCAGAGCATGAAGTAGCCGAACCGATAGAGCCTCCTGTGGCGCCTACTTATAATCCATACAACCCGTATTCGCCTGCACCATTGCAGGATGAAACAAGAAAGTCTAGCCCTTATGCTCCAGTATCTAACTCTGGCAATATTTATGCTCCCGTTGCCAATGTTCAGCAGCATGAAAATGACAAGTATGCACCCACGCCTTTTAATTCATCTGGTATTAGTGATCCCGCTCCTGCTGATGGTCCCAGCTATAGCGAATTTAATCCCTATGGCAGTGTATATGATTACAATGCTGGAGATAACTCCAAGTCCAACGACCCTTCACACGAGTCAATTGTTAATAATGAACAGCATGCAACACATGAAGATGGCCCTCAGGGTTCTGATACCGGTGTTCATAACACTGAATATGGGCAATACTCATACCCTTCTTATGAACCCCCTCAATATGGATATCGAACCGACGAAGTTGACGAAAGTGAACCACCTGTGACGGAGTCTAATCCTATTTCCTCTGGAGAAGTTTTCGCTCCCATGTCAGCGCCCACATATATGCCAAGTACTTATTATTCATCTGGAATAGATTCGCCTATGAACGAAGTTTCGACGCAAGCTAATACAGTTATGGAGGAAGATGAGGATGAAATTGAAGATCTCGGATTTTCAAACAATTCAATGAAAAAGAAAGAAGACTCTGATTCCTCTAAAGTAGAAGAAGAGAAAAAGCAAGCTACCAATACCAAGGAGAAAAAGAGTGGTTGGTTTTCCTGGATGCGAAAGGGAGGTGACGACAAAAGCGTTAAAGCCACCCAGATCAAATTCGGCGACGAGATGAGTTTGGTTTACGACCCTGTGTTAAAACGTTACGTTAATAAGAATGCTCCTAAAGAAGACTTGAAGCCGGAACCTGCGCTACCACCCCCTCCACCTATGGGTGGTAACAGTTCGATGCCTCCTATGGGTGGAGCTAGTAACATGCCTCCTATGAGTGGTGCTAGTGGCATGCCTCCAGCAAGTAATATACAAGTAAGCAATTCGACGTTGGCTCAACCTCCAATTTCCGGTGGACCACCTTCTGGGCCAAACCCAGCTAGAGCCATGCCCTCTCTTAGTTCGGGACCCGGAGGTGGATTGGATGATTTGCTTGCAGCTGCCCCTGCTGCATCAGGTAGTGGTCGTAAGACTGTGCGCCGTAATGCTCGAAGCCGATATGTAGATATCATGAGTCAAACACAGCAAAATCAGTAATATGAAAAATGTACTAAATATTTATTTACTAGATTAAATACAACTACATCCTAAATAGAAAAATACAATATATATGGCGGTAAAGAAAAAGGAGAGATTAAGCTTCTATACGTTGCAAAAGGGCATAGTAAGCTGATACCATAAATTTTATCATATAAACCCTACATTTGTAGATAATCATTCTAATCCAGCTGTCTATTCGTTCTTGTGATCACTAAATCCTCATAACTTTAAACCGTTGGACCCATAAAAAGCGAAAAAAATTGAACTAAAAATGTTTTGAAAAGATGTACAGGGTAATCCATTAAATATAATATTTCAATTATATCAGTCAAAAAAAAAACAAAAGAAAAAAAAAAAAATCCAAACCAAGAGTTATAAATAACGAAGAGTCAAGGATGAAAGAGTGCAAGAAAAACCTTTCTTGGTAACATCTAAAATTTCATTATTAACCTCATAAATTCAAATGGTTATTCTAGGCACTCATAGAAGGGTACATGCTCGGTCCTGATGGCTGACCAGACGAAGGTGGAAGAGGAGGAGGATGAGGCTGCTGAGTTGATGACGGTAGTGCATGAGAAGGAGTCTGTTGTGAAGCAGACAAGGACGACTGCTGCTGCGGTGGTGGTGGTTGTTGCGGTGGTGGTGGTTGTTGCTGTTGTTGGTTTGGTTGAACGTACATAGTATATACAGGTAGGGAGAAAGAAGACTGAGAAGAGTTATGCTTGTTAACGTCAGAGGGAATACCACTACCGCTAGGTACAACTTGCTGATGCATTTGCTGAGATGGATAGATAAATTGGGGTGGGGGATGGGGAGGTTGCTGTTGATAAGGTATGCCTCCAGGCGACTGATGATGTAGTAACGGAGATTTTATTCCGCTACTGGCACCCCGAGGGTCTGAGGTTAATACATACTGTGACTGTGAAGAATCACCTTGATACATGTATGGGTTAAACATTTGCGGTTGCTGTTGTTGAGGTGGTTGCAAGTGAGGTGAGGAAAACTGGGTGGACTGTTGAATTAAATACTGTTGTTGATGATGATTTTGTTGTTGATCATTTTGCTGTTGTAATAACTGCTGTTTCTGTTGTTCTTCGCGTTTCCGTTCTGCTGCCGCCATTACTAGTGCTGTTCTAGCATAGTTGTTGGGATGGTACAATAGCGATTTGATATCTGCGACGAATAGCGGATACAAAATATCTACAATGTTTTCTTTCCCTGCCAAAACCAAAGCTCTCTCGTAAGGTATCCATACTCCCTTAAAATGCATAGCGCCAACTTTGATTACACGACGTACTTTTTCCGTTTTCAAAATGCCATCTCGCCGTCCTCTTGTCATACCAGCCACATTTAGTAGTTTAGTGCCATTAATCATATTGTTATCTTCTCGGCGTGCTACACACACATTACGGGCTTCTACTTGAAAGCATAAAGTGCCCTCATCTTCCCATAACGTTGTAGTAACTCTTGGTTTAATACCAGGAGGAGGAGAATCAAGAGAGAACGCGGACTGAGGAATAGAGGGGTATTGCGCTATCATAGTAGCGGCGAGAGATGAAGTGGAAGATGCAGAAGTTGAATGATTGGCAGAGGACATTGGAGAGGTGTTAGTGCTTGCTTGAGGCAGGTTTTGCTGATGGTTGGAATTCTGTCTAGACGAAGATTGGAAATACTGTGATGAATTTGGATGGTTATAATACTGCTGCTGTTGTTGCTGATGCTGCTGCGGCGGTTGCTGTTGTTGCTGTTGTTGTTGAGGATGACTGGAAGATTGAACTGGTGGAACAAAAAATTCTGTAGATTCATTTTGGAGTGACATTTGTTCAAGTAGGATTATCCTTTAACGAAAAGGATTTAGTCAAATTGTTAAGTAATTGGTCAAATGCTGATTTTGCTTTTTTGTTTTTTATATATGGAAAAGAGTTTCTTCTGTTCTGTGCTCTTAGATTTGATTTATTTTTTTCAGTTAACTTGGTCGTTAAAATCGCGTCTAGAGATATAGTTTGTAAATAGTAGTGTTTTCTGATTTGAATAGAAATATTGAAAAAAATATATGATGGTTTGACTGGGGGTCATTCTTAAGTATGGATAGCTTAAATTAGAAGAATAAATCTTTCGGAGTAGTCAACCTGATCTGAATATGATTTTTTTTTTATTTTTTTTTTTTACTTTTGGCAAAGCACACTAGTAAGGTTATTAAATGGAAAGGGAAAATAAGTCAGAAGTTGGATAGAGTTGGGATTATTTAACAGTCAGAAGTATATCGCACGAAAGGCATGGTCGTGATTCCGAGAATTATGTTGCAAAGTATCGGGAAATGGGATACAAAACGTCAACAAAGCGGCTTTATTCTATCAAGAAGAGAGGGAGGAAAAAGTATCAAAAATAAAAGGTCAAGAAAGAAGGAAAAATAGGGAAATTTTTAGAAAAATAAAAATAAATGGAAATTACCTTGTATTTATACTTTGATATTAGTCGTAAAAACAGAAAGAAGAAAAAAACAAAGTTAAAGAGAAATAAAAAGCACTAATACAAAAAAAGAAAATATGAGAATAAAGCTTAATATCCATTTCCAGTTAAGAGTAAACCTTAAACTTATGAGGAATTTGTTAATTTTAGGTCTAGGGTTAGACATTATCGACCTATATGCAAAATTTTATCGATTGTTTGGGTTGATTCTTTCTCCTTACTTTCAATCCCGTTTTCTCCTTCTTTCACCATTTAATTTTTCACTATATACTCGTCAGACCCAAGCTTTAAAATTTCATGTCTATATGAATTATTTTTATATCAAATTTATTTAGTTTAAAATATTTAGTTTCCGGTTTATCATTCTTATTCCAGAAATAGTGCTGCCATATACAAAGTATGTTTACACTGAATATTGATATATCTATTAATTTCTATGAATTCATAGAGTCGCATAGATATTAAGCCAGTTTTCAATTACTTATTGATCGATCTTGTTTTTATTAAGTTTGGTACTCGAGCAAAATAGTGATTTTGAAGTATATTCGTCTGCTATGTGTACTTAGGTGTTATAAGATCGTACATCTGTCAGATTGAAAAAATGCGTTTAAATTCTCTTTTTTATTAGCACTTTGTAGAGTAAATTTAAAACTTGTGTTTTTTATTAATATTACTAAATTACTTAGAAAAAAAGACTGGTAGGTGGAACTGATTTAGCCCCATTTTCTGAGTGAGACATAAATTATCAACCACTGCGTCCAAGTGTTAAAATGGTACCCGATACCACATAATATAAGACTTAAACTTTGATCGTTTTGTTACTATTTCTCCTTTTCACTAATCAAGGAGCGCCAACAAGTTCCATACTGAATAAAACTCTTGAACTAATTTTATTTCAACCGTATTTTTTATTGGTGTGGTGTATATTTTGGTCAAGCCTCAATGAATTGTGTTACTATCATTATGCCTTGTGGTCGAAGCTTTTGCATTTAAATGGTTTATGGCTTGGGGAAGGCATGCATTGGAAGAAGTACTCTGTTTAACCACAGATTAAGCCTTGCGGATGGATTTGCATATCCAGTCATTTAATTTAAGCGACATGGCTGACTCACTAATATCCTTTTTGCGTACCATAATTCGACAAGCACACGCATGGATCTTAATTGCTTTGATATTTCCCTCGCTTTGCCATATAAAAAACATAGTAATTGATTTATTACCTGTATTTCCAAACTAAAATAACAACAATGAATCGAGTTTTGAAAGTTCGCTTTTATGACGGAAGATAGAAGTATAATGAATGCCTTAAAATGGTTGTCATTCCTTTGTGTTGGCAAGAGAACTTTCGAAACTAGGTCATATTATAGCAAACAACAGGTAAGATACAAGTAGAGATGATGCAATATCTCAAGCCTAACTGTATATAAGCTTAACCTGTTGAAAGTGAGATGTAAGAATCAAACAAAAATCCTCCAATGATAATTCCAAGCAGGAGTAATGGTACACTGTTAAGTATACCAAAATAGTGTACGACAAATGTCATGTATAAAAAGTTTAGATATGCATGTGAGTAAACCTTAAATATAGTTTCCACGCAGATAGTACGTTGGGTGGATGCATCGAAATGTAACTTTTGTGTTTCTTTTCTTTTATTGCTTTCTATTGTTTACATGTAAATTCTCTTTTGTTTTTCTTCAAGTACAACTGCTCATAGCCACAAACAAATTCAAGACATAACTATGTGAACCCAGAACTAAAATTACAAAAAGAAAGACTGAAACAGATGTGATTGTTAAAAAATGTGAAAGAGTTTGAGATTTAGAGAGTGATGAATCTAAGCAAGAAATAACAAATGGATTCTCTGAATTTCCTTGTCTAAATGTAATTACTGTTGTCAAATCTCACGAAGCAAAATGATAGGTTGACCCTTTAATCTAGGTCTGATTTACTATGATGTAGTTTTTGTAAATTATTTTAGGCTTCATATTACCATATTTATACAATTATTCTTTATTTAATTTTAGTGCAGGATTATAAGCCAGCGATGCCAATATATTAAGGGTCTCAATACTCTAGACTACACTACAGCTCCAATGGAATTAAAACAAACAATTTCCCTTGTTCAAAACTCCATTATGTAATGGGACTGTAAGATAAATCTGATGTGCTAGTAATACGTGGTTTATATGGTGCTTAAGTTTTTTTTGAAAATGAAGTCATTGCAACAATTAAAACTTTCTTCTTTACTGTATCTATACTTTTTTTTAAAAAAATAAAATGATAAAAAATTGAGAGGAATGTCTATCATAATTGAAAAGAGAAACAAGAAGAAGAAAAAAGAAATAATCATTCTTTTAAGCTGTAGTGAAATAATGATTAGTTACAAGCCTATAACTAAATTTGTTAGAAAACCAATAAGCAAATTTTTGGCTTCAGCAAATGAAAAGCCCTTCGGTATGTAATGTACTTTTTATATTACACATTTGATATTCAAGGTGAGGATAGAGGAAATATAAAAATGAAAAGAAGTGATATCAAATGAATACATCCCCATACTTGGTTTTATTTCAGAGAGTTACAACAAAATAATACTTATATTATAAAGGGACCGAAATGAAATGGCAAATATATACCAAATTTAGAACCAAATCACATTAGTTTGATCTTTAAACTCTTTTCCGGGATTTAATGGAGTTATCTGCGGTGTTATTTATGGCATTGCATACTTATATTTTCTCATTTTTTTCAATTATTATATGTAACTACTTCAGTCCTAGGTGTTAATATATCTTCTGCTCGTATCTTTTCAAGACCTAATACCAGGCATGTATTTATCAGCAAGTTATAAAAATACTGATGTACTAAGTGCTTCCATCAAAAATTTGTGCAAATATGCGACATATGTTACACGTATGGGAGTCGAATTACATTTTATCCAAGATATTAATAGACAATCAGTTGAAAAATATGTTCACTTTATTCCAGCGTTCTCAATTTGAACTGGGTAAGCGGGTATAGTGCTATGATCATTAATCCTTATGATCATTTTCTTGGTTTCATATTTGGCAAAAACAAAAGGGAAATATGGAGAAAAAAGACAAATAAACTTATTATATATAATTTACGTTAGAAATGGTGAATCTATTAATTATAACTACCTATTTAATTTTAGAATTGATTCTGTTCAAGAGTTCTTCATAATATTTATAAATTCTCTTTCAATTATTTTGTAATCAAACTTGTGGTATAATCAATATTAATATATTCATTTTATTATTTTGAAAATTGTTTGCTTTTGATAAAATTCCGAGCTTATTACTAATAGAACACAAAATGTATTTGTATCGTTTCTTTTTGTAGCATGGTGTACCTCTCATTCGCCCACTTTAAATTTTGGTAGGTTTTGAATTGCCGAAAACATTAATAAAAATTAATATATAGTCTTGTTGAACAACGGTTTTGAATTATGTCTTATATTTAAAAAAAAATGGTTTCTTAGTGAGATTACTAGAGCCTTATGCCATGAAATATTCAAATTTTGTTTCACTGCATGAAAAATATCTTACCTTGTTCTTCACTGATTTTTTCATTTTTTATCTCATTCTTTGTTACTATTTACCAAGATCATTACGTTTGCTGGCTGACAACTGTACATACTTCGATGATTAATTTGATTGTGGTTAAGATAATCGTTGCTGCTCTATTTTCATAACACTACATGCAACACTAAACTTTAATTAAACTTAAAAAGTTAATTGTTATGTTCATAACCCACTACTCATAAATTAAATATCATATATGTATAAGCCCAACTTACCTCAAGTTTAATCAAGGCAAACTAAGGACTTAGAAAGGGGAATATTTAAGCTAATTACCTTATTAAGATTTGTATACGGGGTCCATGCAAAGAATATGTTTAAATAAAATGAAAAAGCAAGTAAAAGAAATTAAAATTGCCTATCACTTCACAGATCGGTGGTGTCTTGGGCCACAAATGACATGTATTATATTTTATACATTAATAAATTGACATTTTTATGGCTACAATACCAAACTTGTAGAGTTGTACTATCTTATTATTATCAAAGCCAATTTTTAGTGATACAAATTTAAACTCGGAAGTATGTCGTTGGGGTCTTGTGGCGCCCATATGAATTTATAGATTTCATTTGTGAAATATTTTCGCAATGCATTTGAAAAGAGTTGAGTTTGGACTACGATCCAAATCTTAAGTGTTTTCATTAGTATTTATATCAATGTTGTTTTAATTAATCCCCTCTATTAAATTTTTAGTGTGTATAGAGCTTCAGTTGAGAATAGTTCCAGTTCAGGTCAATTATAAAACAGGTTATTCTTTTCCTAATTCTCAGCTTTTTATATGGAAGCTAGAACAACAGAATAATTTATATTTTGCTTAATTATAGCCTGCCCTCACTTTTTAGAAAAAGGCTTATTAACAAAATTTAAGTAGTCTAGGAGTTAACTGTAAAGAAAGCATTTATTCTTTGCGGAATGAATGGTCTGAACTGAATTTAGTAGCTATGTATTCTTAATTCAACAACAATAGGATAAAGATTCGTCGATATTTACTCTACTGTTATTAATTTAAACTTTTCTATTTTGTGAGATAGTACGAGAAAACCTCATGGTATACCTACTTTTATGCACAGACTTCATTAGCAGTTTGCCCTTTAACAGGGAAAGTATTATGAATAAGATTCCTCATTAGTTACCTTTTATTTGTTCTTTAAGAATGCAATTCGTTTACATAGACTTGCATGCACATGTTCATCAACTTAGATGTTGAATGAGACGTATTGTGATCTTTTTCATAGGCTTAATTTGATACTAGCTATTTTGAAGTTTTTAGGATCTTAAAACTATAGCTAGGAAAATGAATCAAAGCATGTGTTTATTTCACAAGTTCTTAAAATGCAAAAACAAGACATACGTGAATTCAAGGAATTCAATTACAATATTTTAGAATTGAGTATTTTCTACGCATCCTCAAATTTTAAGAAATAAATTTAACTGCTACACACAACATGCGAAATACATAAGTTTATCAATGGTTCAATACGAAAAATATTATAACAATACTAGAACGTTGCAGTGGTTTGTGCCATACTATCATCATTTTATATAGTGCAGTAGAAGTCAAGTCTACATCGGTTTCTCAGTGTGGTTCACACATGCTGACCTAAAGAGCAAATTTTATAACCTTTGGCAATTAGGTCAATACCTTGATCTGAATCGTAATATGTTATTAATAACTTTAATCAAATGTCTACTTCGGTTATGCTGTAAAAGCCGCTATCAATGTCTCACTTCAGCATATATATTTGATAAAGACCTTATTTTATTCTTGATTGGCTTTTGTACCTTTTCCTTTCAATTTTCTTGATATATCAGTAGTAGCTCAAAACTATGTATACATAAAATTAATTTGTCAAATGTGAACAAAAATCCAAAATTTTCTTTCGCATATTTGTTGAGAACAAGTTACTTATGTCAGCTGTAGAGTACAATAAATTTTTAGATCAATTCTTTTCCTGCCTTATTGATGAAATAAACTATCAGAACATGTAATTAAGATTACTGTTGGTTAACAAAACTATTTATCTCTATACTAATTTTAATATAAAAACAAAAGAAATTTAAATTTTATGAGGTATCAGCATGGGATTTTAAATTATTAAGTATAGCATGGGCTGGACTACTTCTATACCTGACCGTAAGTACAATATGCCAGGCCCCACTCTTTAGAAGTTTCGACTTCTATAGAGATAGATGCAGCAAAGTACTTGGTGTATAATCTTTGACGCCGTATAAACTCATCATTAAATGACTACTTCGCCCAGGTGTGCTTGTTGTCGCAGCTTTGGTACAAAGAGTGTTTGCACAGTACTGTAGTATTATTTTGATTTACAGCACAACTTTTGGCAATAGGTCTAAAGCAAAATACGCCTCTTTTTCAGTTATTTGATATTATTCTATATTTTCTTGTTTTGTAAGTTTTATTTTTGTAATTTTTTATTCTTTTCTAAAGTAGGGCCAAATCTCAAAGGCAAAATAAATTATCCAATTGATTATAATATAAATAAAGATCTTTGCTTTAAATTGGACAAAGAGGATTGCTGGCTCAAGAATAAAAACAAGCTGGAATATATTAAGTAATTATGGAAATTCATATGTCTAATAGAAATCTGAATGAGGAATGTGATTTGAGGAAAATAAATTTTGAGATCTTGCACACTTCTAGAATATTACGGGAGTAATACTTTTCTTTCCAAAGAATTGATACACGTCCAAAAGATAAAAGAAAATTATTGAATATTTTGCTCAAATATCTGTAGTGATTCAATCTCAAGCCGGATAAGAGTGAGGTTTTACCAATAAAGTATGATGCTTTACTAAGTATTTCAAGGTGACCTACATCCTGGAAGGCTATTATTTTACTCAATCTAATTCATGTTTCTCTTTCTTCCACTGAAAAAGCGGCTCCTCATTCAGAAAAGATTGTTTCGTTGTTTGTTTTGAGTGCATGTGATGGAAAGGATTGAAAAGTTTGAAGCTCTTAGCAGGGAAGTGGTGCCAGTTCATATGGCTTCAAGAATTCAACCATATTTATTTAATTATTTAAATAATTATTCTTGAAGCAGCGTGCTTTTGATATTGTCATGAACTTTTCTTTCAATTTTTTTATTTCTCAAATATGTAGTTTATTCAAAGAAAATAATTGCAAGAGGTTGGTTAAGCAGCCAAAAATTAAGTACAGCAATCTCAAGCGCCAATATAACTAAATAATTGTTCATTTTCCTCTGGGGTTGAAAGACCAAGATCCTAAAGAAATAATCCCTTCACAACATCAAATGGATAAAATGGTGACTACAAAATAAGAAAGCCAGTAGTTATGCTGGCCAAGGACGAAGCAAATGAAAATTACGGGAGGAGGTTCAATTTTAAAATTACCAAGAGATTCAGATCGCACTAGTTATCATAAAATGCCGAGGAAGAGGATGAGAATGGAATTAAAGGGAGTAGGTGTTAATGTGTGATCTTCATTATAAAGTACAAAAGTTCTGCCTAAACTACATCAATCTGATATAAAATTAGAACATAGAGACAAATTAAAAGACTTGAAATGAGATATTTTTAATTGAAAATTATAATTGATGGTAAAAAATGCTCAGATTTTTGTATGTTATTAAGACACCAGAACTGGAAAATAATTGTCCATCAAACTATTACATTAAATATTCAATGTCTCTGTTAATTATTTTTATATTGACATTGTGTGGTTTAATCAAACAATTGAAAATATTTTGATACTTTCATTTGTATCAAGGTCATGTAGAATAATCAAAAGTTCTTACTATTATCTTAATATTTTATGTAACGTTTCTGGTTCCTTCCGTCTGTATTAGAACTTTTCCTTCTCATTCTTCTTCTAGTGCCTATCTTGAAAGGCAATAAAGGAATCATATGTTGGCATTGACAAATACAGACCAAAAGTTCCATATAGATATAAATACTAAATACAGTCCTTTAGAGTATTCTGTCTGTCTTATATTTAACAAGCTAAGTCAAAAAATTGAGCTATCTAGTCTGGTCTTTTCTAGTTTCAAATCAAGAGGAAATTTAAACGAGCTTATAGTTTATCCTTATACTGGTGAGTATCCTTCTGTTTTTGCGCGATGATTGAGCAACAAACCAAACATTCAAGCGTTTATTGGCTTTTGAAAGTTAATGAGAAACTTTAATAACATAGTGAATAGTCTGTTAATCATTTTTTATTTCATAGAGGTGTTCATTGAAAAATAGTGTACAAATCAGAGCATTTATCAATATATTAGCATGCTATAACATCGCAAGTCTCCCCTCCACAATATTTTAACTGCGAGCATAAAAATTACTTGATGAATTACTCTAGAACTATTTAAATTTTGTAACTGGCTTAAGAATAGTGAAAGGAAGCAGGTAAAATAGATACTTTCATGTATTAATGTGACGGATCCCATTCATAGTTCACTACCTCATCCACTAATCTATAGTTTATTTCAATTAATTCTCAAATATGACTAGTTGTCTTTACAAACTAATTGTGTAGTAAATAAAGCACCTGAATTGCAAAGACCTGTGCAGTATAGAAGGACCCACAAAGAAACCTCTGTGGTAAAACTTAATTAAGGGCTTGTTCGTCTGAATTTTTTCAGGACATGATAATTAGCAAAAAAAAACAAGACTATATTTAGAAGTAAAAACAAGAATTGATATACATTAACTTCATATAAAAAGTTGATATCGCCTTCAATCTCAGCTTTCAGAGCCATAAATTGATTATCGTTTCGTAAAAATGCTTAAAGTAGTTTCTTAGAAAGCTTAACAGGAAGGCTACCTTAATTTTCATTTTTTGAAGTCAATTTACTTACTAGTGTTATATCCGAACGATTGAAATAGAATGAATTATAATCGTATTGTACTGTTAAGAAACAAAATGTTTTGTTACTTACTTCACCTAAGCATTGTATGTTAAAAGCCAAAGGATTTGACTTTAATTGGATGGTAATTCTTGGGATCTGCAGTGGCTTTGAAATTTTTAGGCACTTTGTAAGTTGAATAAAAAATCTATGAAACCTAAACTTATGGAATCAGAGTTCTACTCAACGCTTAGTTATGTACTCTCTCTGTGAATTGAATTGTTTAAATATCACTAACCCATTTGCTCAATTTATTCAAGTAATTCCTTTTGAATTAATAGGGATTTCGCACCACTGAATACTAAACAATGGTTTAAAGGCACACTATACAATGTCCCTAAAAGGCTAACCGCAACACAAATACTAGAAGATATGGAAAAAAAGAACGGAATTACATTTGCCCGGGTCCCAAGAATCTTAAAAGAGACGGACGAGGGAAACATTGTGCGCCTGTACTTTGAAGATGCAAGTGAATTCAACTCTTCTGTGAAAGATAGACTCCGGCTGGAGTACCTCATGTACAACATGAAACCTCATTACATTAGAGACCCTGATAATTGGAAACCCCCGAGTAAAAGGAATGATAGTCCTAGTAGTGTCGTGAATGCCACTCCAAGCGCTGAAAACAACACAGAAGACATAATGGATACTAGTGAACCCACTCAGGAACTCGAAGCTGACAAGAGCACTCCTAATAATACCAATGATTATTAAAGTCCTCCAACTCAACTGCCAAAAAAAGACATCAACAACTAAGACAATATTTGAAAAAACAAATTACGATATACTCTTGCTTCAAGAACCACAGTTAATCAAGACTGAGTTACCAGCAGCGGACTCGAGGTGGATCTCAATCTACGACGAGACCAGTGACCAAAGGATTAGAGCTGTCACATACATTAATAAATATACAAAGATCCCAGGCATGGCTACAAAAATTCCCCAGTGGATCAACAGCGACATGGTAGCCCTGGCTATCGGCAATATCACCCTGATAAATGTTTACAATCAGAAACATGGGAATACTCTTTTTCCAGAAGGGTCCTTAGCTTACTTCATGAGTCAAAATGAATTAACAATGAACAATACCATCATTGCAGGTGATTACAATCTACATCATCAAGAGTGGCAATCAGACAATATTAGCAACAATAGAGAAGCAAGAGAGGCTGTTGAATGGCTCCATAGTCAGAATATGCAATTATGTTCTACACCAGACCTTCCCACCCACCAATCGGGCTCAGTAATCGACCTAGTGTATGAAACTGCCGACATTAGTAGTCGTATCGAATACTCACTACATCAGATATTGCGGAAGATGACGAAATGCTTTCTGATCACCACCTGCTCAAGAGGAATATTTTAGAGGAGCCAAATTATACAGATCCAGACCGCTCTAATGTCCAGAATAGGTACAACATCAAAAAAGCAGACTGGGAGGAATTCGACAGAGTTCTGAACTTGGAGCTTGAGAGAAGGAGTAGGACTAATTTCAGGTTTGACTGGAATATAGAGTCAGAAGCCGTGCGTCTAGAACGAGCCCTGAGAAGAGCAATGGAGGAGTCCATTCCCGAGTTGAAGTTAGGGAAGTGGTCTAAAAAGTTCTGGACGCCGGAGGTGAAGGCGTTACAAAAAGAGGCGAGGAAGAAGAAAAAATTAGCAATTAGGACTCGGTCTAATGAAGACTGGGCCCAGGCTCGAAAGGCTACTAGAAAATTTCAAAAAGAGATGCGGAGACAGAGGTACCGAGAGTGGAATGAATTTCTAAGTTCGTTGAGTGGCTCTGGTATCTGGCTAGTAAGTCAGTATATCAAGCCTCGTGAGAATCAACAGGTCATGCCACACCTATTGAAGGATGATGGCAGTCTCATGAGGACTACTAGTGAAAAGAGGCAATATTTGAGAGAGAGATTGTTACCGAGGCTTGAGCGGGCGGATTCCAGTCCACCAGATGTAAGTGAAGACCTTAATTGGCCGGAACTTATTGAGAGTGAGATTGACAGTGTCATTAGTGCGTTACCGGAAAATAAGGCCCCAGGGCCTGACCAAGTCACGGGAAAGATTTTGAAAATGGCTTGGTCAAATAGACACTTTAAAAGGAGGTTTACGCGGGTTCTCAAAGCGTGTATCGATTTGGGATACCACCCAGAGGTCTGGCGTACAGGCACTGTAGTGGTCCTGCGAAAGCCAGGTAAGAAGAACTATGCGCTCCCTAAAGCATATAGACCGATTACCCTTTTAAAAGTACATGGCAAAGTACTTGAAAAGATTATGCAAAAGAGACTGGCTTTCCTTACTAGTGACATCATACCACCAGAGCAATTTGGAGGTCGTGAAGGTTACAGTGCACCAGATGCGGTTTTAGAGTTAGCTCATCATGTAAAGACAAGCAAAGAGGCCACTACGGCTATGATGATTGACATTCAGGGAGCTTTTGATAATGTAAAT